>PVIA01004723.1:0-131036 GCA_004024845.1 Tonatia bakeri
AATACATACCATACTTAGGAAAATCAAAGTCTGTGGAATAATGGATTGAAATGATTTTGTCAAATTATATTCCTTGAATTTATGGACATCAGGCTTTTGAGAATTTGATGAAACTGGTTTTTCTCTCAAGAAAAATGCACATGTATACAACTTTGGAGTAAATTTCAGTTCTATGAAAACCTAAAAGTCATTCATAATTGTTCTAGAGTAATTTTCTAAGTGAGGTCCCCTGATCAGCAGCATCAGCATCAAAGTCTCAGGAGATGGTGCCCAGAATGTGTGCTTTAACAATCCCTCCATATGATTCTGATGCACACCAAAATTTGAGAAGCACTGCTGTACATACTAATCACTTTGGGACCTTGTTAAAATGGGTTTGATGTGGGCCTGAGCTGCTCATTCTAACCCAAGTGGTGATGATGCTGGTCCTTCCTGAGACCATACTTTTAAGTACCAAGGCTCTTGAGCTGGTTTATAAATGTTTCAATCACATGTCTTTATTTAAAAATTTGAATATTCCCCATATGTTTATTTAAAAATTAAGAACAAATGGTGGAAAGAAAGGGAAGGGACTAGTCAAAGAACATGTGTGAATGACCTGTGGACATGGACAATGGTGTGGGGAATGACTGGGAATGGTGGGGGGCGTTGGGCTGGGTGGAGGAGGGCAAAGGTGGAAAAATTGGGACAACTGTAATAGAACAGCAATAAAAAATAAAAGAACATATAAATACTAATACATTTTATACATTGTAAAGCATACAAAAATAGAAAATTTTAAAACGAAGTAGAAGTTAGAATTTTTAAGAGTAGTGTCTAGACCCGGGATGAAGAACCTTGTTCCGTTTTGAGGAGTCCTTCTTTTGTTTTCTCACCTTTTCAAATATGTATTTTGCAATTATTTACTCACAGTCTGTGTACTGTATTTTCATTTTTCCTAACTGTGTCTCTCAAAGAGCAAAAGTTCTAAAATATGTGTGTGTGTGTGTGTGTGTGTGTGTGTATTTTTATATCCTCACCTGAGGACATACTCATTGATTTTTGGGAGTGAGGAAAGGAGGGAGACAGAGACAAAGAGGGAGAGAAACATTGATGCGAAGAGAAGTATTGATTGGTTGCCTCTTATAAGCACCCTGACTGGAGACTGAACCCGCAACCTAGGCATGTGCTCTGCCTGGGAATCAAACCTGTGACCTTCTGGTTTATGGGATGCGACTCTAACCAACTGAGCCATACTGGCCAAGGCACAAGTTCTAAATTTTAATGAGATCTGATTTATTAGTTTTTTTTACAATTTTTTGGGGGGTCTTACATAAGAAATCTTTGCTCAAAGTGACAAAGGTTTTCTCGTAGAGATTTTACCCTGTTTTCTTCTAGAAGTTTTGTTTTACATATAAGTCTGCAGTTCATTTTTTGTTAATTTTTGCATATAGTAAGAAATATAAGTTGAGGTTTATTTTTTTACATGTAAATGTTTAGTTCCAGTACTGTTTCTTGAAAAGATTACCCTTTATTGAATAATCTTAGCACATATGTCAAAAATCAAGTGACCACATATATGGGGTTTATGTCTAGACTCTGTTTCACTGATCTCGGTAATTCTCCTTTGACCAATATCTGTCTTCATTAGATATAGTAACTCTCTACTGCACCTTTAAGTCAGATAGTGTGAATTCTCCAGCTTTGTTGTTGCTCATGATTAACTCTTTTATTCTTTCAAATATACATTGCTAGTTGAAAAATAAATCTTGTGCCCTAAATATCACTTGTACTTGGAACAATTTGGACTTTGACACATTTCTAAGTATATTTGGAAAATTTTAAGGGCTATACTTGTATACAGTTATTTGTTCAAGGCAGAAACTTTTCTCTGTTGATGTCATTGTGGCCATTATACATCTGGACAAATAAACTTGCTATTTTTAAACTTACAGGAGAAGCTATTTAGTGAGCTGACAAAATGTTTATTATACTTAGTTTCTTTGTTGGTTTAAAGTCAGAAATGGTGGTATACTGAAGTACAGAAAAAGAAAATTCAAAGATTGTAGTCCTAAATAGTTTCTGCTTTCTTTCTCTTTTAGGGATGATAGAAACAGCACAAGTGGATGAGAGGGCAAAAGGCAATGGCTCCAGTCAACCAGGAGCTGCAAGGCGAGGTGTACAGATTATTGATGATGAACCTCAAGTCCAGAGTGGTGGTGGAGGGTGCTGTTCTTCTGGATAACTCTTCACACCTAAGAAATTAAAACAAACTGTGGATCATTGCCCTCAACATGAAGACTGCCATATTCCAAGTCACGTTATTTTACCAATGGAATTATAGAATTAACAGTATTTTAAATTAGGTTTATAACACTGCAGAGACCTTAAGTGCTAAACTTAGTGGAGTTTGTGACCAGAGAATTGGCATTTTCTACAAATGTTAACAAAGCAATTACCAATGGCCTTTTTACATATTTTTTTCTTTAATAAGGATTAATATGCATGTAGAAAAGACCTACTTAAAGGCTTCATTTATATTCTTTTAAATCAAATCTTTATTTAATAACTTATATATGTTGTTGGAATGATATACATTTTGCAGCCCTTTGTATTTTGTGGTAGTTTGAATTGTGTCACTTCTAAACAGCAAACTGTTTTTGTTTTTGTTTTCTTTTTTAATTAGCAGATACCTGAAGTTCTATTTTTGCAGGGTTTGCACAGGCCCCTAACTGTCTACTACTTTGGTATAATCTATATACATCCTGTATGCTGAGCTGGTAAAATACATTGTACATTACATATTAAATATTTTATCTGCTTTTACAAGCGCAAGGTGCAAAAATATATACAGTAGTCTCATTGATGACTGTAAAGTGATTAACATTTGATGATAATGCCTAAGCTTTTTGACTCTGATATATAAAGATCATAGCTCCCTTCACTTTTGTCTTAATTTGAAAGTGGCGTGTTTAAATTTTCACATATACTTTACTTGAATTATTGCTGTTGTTAATGATTTTGCCTCTGTAAGTACATCTGATGATTGAACAGCAGCATTTGCCTTTTGGTTTGGGTTTTTTGTTTTGTTTTGTTCTTCTAATTATAAAAGAGGTGACTTCTGCCAATTTTGTTTTAGAATGGTTGTCTCAGTAGTATTTGAGTGGAGCATGCTGAGTTTCACTTCTTCAATGGCTTTAGTTTCTCCTAGGCTTTGTAGGAGATGGGTTCACTGGTGTGAGAAAAGAGGAGGTCCCAGATAGAAGCCACTCACCAAGACTCATTCATGCAGCATGTTAGTGGTAGTTTATGCTCCTCAGGCAGCACTTTTAGATCCTTTGTGAGCAAGTTGTATTCGTTCAGTGCTTACCAGAGATGAACACAGAAAGCTATGTTTAATTTTATAAGAGCTGTTTGGAGTTTCTGTGAAGGGAAACATTTCATTTAATGCAGTTGCAGCGAACACTGGAAAGATTTATTATAAAATTATATTCTTATATACTTTGTAAATTAGTCTCATTAGATTTTTTTTCCTAAAGCATAGGACTGAACTTAAATTTGTTCATTTTAATAGAATCAGGCACAGCTCACAGAAGAAACAAATTGTAGAAATTAACATAAATTGTTCTTGTTTTAATATATATATTTTTCCATTTCTGTCATGCTTTGAAAACTAGTAAATGTATGTCTAAGATAAAATGTAATGGTCCCTGGATTTACTTCTTATAAGAAGCAATAGTATGCAATAAAGTTGTTAGCATGAGCAGTTACGAGGATATAAAGAGGTTATAGTTACTAAAGAATTACCATATTTTAAGTTAACAAGCTTAAACTTCCCCAAATGAGTTAAAAATTGAATGAATTGACACCTTAATGTTATGATGTTAGAATTTTAACTTAGTGTAAGGGTTCTGTGAGCCCTCAGTTTACCACTTTAATTATCGTCCTTGCCAAACTAAACACACTGACCTCTGTGTGTATGTTTGGGATACTGGTGTGGGAAAGTCAGGGAAAGAGGCTAAAATTGTCTTTTATGGGGTGACTGTACTCCGTGCAGTTTCTGGGTTTCCTGTGAAATAAGTGTGTATGCAAGGGGTTGGGGAAGGTGGGGGATCATGAGGACGATAGAAGAAAATTGCTTTGGCCGCCTTTCAGAGGTAGTAAAAAAAGCCTTGCCATTTCTACTGTTATAGATGGGAAATAAGCTCTTTTGCATTGGAGTGAAATGGGTTTTCTAACATAGAGATGAAATTGAGCTTGATTCCAAAAAATAAAGCCATAAAACCTAATAATTGGAGAACTATATTCTGAATTTGGACACTAAAGTCCTGATAAGAACCTGTGTTCCAGAGTTGCCACATAATTATTGGTGGGCTATAACCACTCTCCTGCTATTTTTTCCCCCCTTCTTTTCTTGGTTTCTATGTATCTTTCTTAACCTCAAGCATTTTATTAATTTTTTATCCTGTAATTAAATTCAATACCAATAGTAGATAATATAGTATACCTGTCTTTGCTCTGAAGACCCCCCCCCACCCCAAAAAGTCTTTAGGTAACAATAGAGTGAAATGGTAATGAAAGACCGATCAATTGTAGTATATTTCCAAAGGAGAGATAAAGAGATGTTAGACCGAGGATGAGGAAGTTCTTCTGATACTTTCTCCATATCTAATACATCTTTTATATTCCTGTCCTTATAATTGTGCTATTAGGAAGAAGATACAAAGTACCTACCATGTTATGTATTAAAAGTAATAGGTAGGTAGAATCAATGTATTTTTCAAATAGTAAGTGTATATACTTAGTATATTTAAAAATTGGTTTAGGATAGTCATTAAAAATACCTGAATATTATGTTAAAAGTATACAATCTTTTCTGTAATGCTAGTGGCTGTCCTGCTCCTTGTTTTGCTATGTGATTACAGAAGAAGATTATTGTTTTTAAAAATGTATAGTACAACAATTTTGGGGGTAAACAGTAATCTAAAAAGAAAAAAGCATCATGTTATTGGATAAAATAAGAGTGTTTGAGTTTGTTTTGTTCTAGGAATGTCTGCTGAAAATACCCTAGATCTATGTCTGTTAGAGCTAATTTAAAATCTTTTTTTTTATGTTAGCCATATATTACTTCTTAGTGATAACTTTTAATTAGGCATTAAAGTGAGAAAAATGAATCATATTCATTTTTAGGTTCTCAGTACAAAAATATAAAATTTGGGAACTAGGGAAGGGATAGTGAAGAGTAGAATGGAAATTAAGTAGATGTGAAACTGTAACATGACAATTTTTAAAATAATTTTGAAAAATATGTTACTTTATCACATAGTTCCTAAAGAAGGCAAGCTATGCATCATGCCAAACTATTTGGAGATTTAAAAAGTGAATTGTGATGCTAATTATTTTAATACATAGTTTGTGATTATCTGTATTATAAATGCTACCAAGAGTCTAGATCATTGCTCTTACTCCAGATAATACAATTTTCCCTTATACTTACCACTTATTTCCAGAAGTGGTTTGATACATGCCTTTAACTTTTCAAATTTATCTTTTAACTTGTTTGCCATTACAGTTTTCATAGGTCCTTTATAGATACATAGTGATAAAGAAGGAATATATAATTGGAGACCGTTTAAGATGTTGGGGTCTTCTACATAAGAGTGTAGATAGTAGTGACCAGCTGTAGCCTCACAATAATGTCTAAAGATATACAGACTGCATGAATCCTTCAGTATTTTTTTCTAAATGACAAAATGTATTACCTAGGCTTTAATAATTAAAAGCTGGAATTCATTGAACATATACATTTATTTGATTTTATAATAGGCATTGATTCTAGTATGTTGCTGTTCTGTAGTTTTTAATCAACTAAAACAGAGTAATGTATTTGGTGGTGTTGGCCAAAATTCATGCTACACATAGGTCTTACTTTGATGGCTTTTCCCTTTTCAAGAAAATAATTTATAAATACTCCTAAAGGTTTTCAATATCAAGCAAAAATGCTTCACTTCTAAACAAGTATCGCTTTACTTTATCTGGGATTTATATATCATCTCTTTTCTGAAAAGCTGGGTGTACTTTTTGAGTGTTAACTTTTCTACTGCAACAACATCTCTGCGGTAGATAAAAGAGTATCACAAGTTACTGTTACATCGTAAACCCAGTAAGAATGCCTGTTGCCCTCTTCAGAAACCTGCACATATGTCCAGATGCATCACATTAAAGCCAAAAGATGGGCTTGCCTACTTAAATGAACTTTATTCCCACTGTATCAGTCCTTACCTTTATTTTAATACTTCCTGGCAGCTGTGTCATCTCTTTATTATCAAATACTCAAGAAAAAGCCAATATGATTTCCTTAAATTTGAATTTTTGTGGAGCAATGAGAAAGCTTAGGGATAGCAGGAATGAAGTATGATAATGTTGAAAACTAAACAACAGTGGTATTTGCTAAACTGTATTTGGCAGTGAGCTATTTTAAGGAAACTGTAACTTTCTAGAACTGTAAAGTTCTTCATTTTGTATTTAATTATTTGAGTAAGAATATATTCTAGGAAAAGGAATAAAAATGTAGGTATGGTAAAAATGCCCTTGAGGATCCTCTCCCAAGTGATAACTCTCGGACTCTAATATATATGCTTCGGTGACATTTTGCTCTGCATTTATATATGTTTTTACCTGTAGAAAGGCATAGTATTGTGGGTTTTAAATTTTTACATGAATTGTTCATACTATGCATATGTTTTGCAACTTTTGCTTTTTTCTCATACCAGCCCACCTAGGAGCTCTTATGTCTGTATTACAGACTTTTATTTTCTCCCACATCTCTTTGGGCATGTTTTGCCTTTTTGAATAAGCTCTGACTGCCCATGAAACTGCCCATAAGATGTCTGGTCAGTTTGGTGGACTTCATTAGAATCATAAAATGTTAAGGCAAAACAGTGCTTGCTTAGAATCAGAGTTTCCCTAAGTGTGAATCAGGAAATTAAAAAGGTACCTGCTTACAATTCATTTGAAGTACATGACTTCTGGGCTACTGTTGACTGATTAATATATAAAATTCAGGAGTCAACTTTAACAGATTATTTATTTCGAATAGGTTTTTATTTGAAGGAAGAAGGGGGAAAGTACGGTATAAACTAAAACAAGTCTTTATTCAACTCGGAGTAGTTAAGTCACAGAAGGCTTCATGCTACCAAAAATTTAAATTTCCATTTTATCTGTACCTTTAATAAGAGTAAAAAATGAAAGTTCCTTTTCAGCTCTTCTTTCCCCACCATCCTAACATATCTCTTTAGAGGTAACCATTGTTAACAATTAAGGTGTGTTTGTATTTCTATTATATAAAAATGTTTTTGTTTATGTCTGACCTTTGTGTTTCACTCCCTAAAAGCCAACTTTTACCCTATGTCAAATTCCGTCCTCAGTCAACTGACCACCTTATCAAGAACAAACCAGAGTCCCACTTTAAAGCAAGTAAAATTAGTGGTGACAGTTCAAGAACTAGAAGTTAACTGATTCTCAAGATGTTTTATGTTCATCATAAATTAATCTTAAGGAATAACACATCAAACCGTTACTGGTTTCTATCCCTTGTGGGAAAAGGGCTGAGAAAGGACTGCAAGTCAAGCTTCCTAATGCCCATGTAATTTTGGATTGGGCTCATTCTCGGCATCCTTTCTTACTTGGGGGCATTGCCATGTCCCTAACATTTACTTTAGGTATTTCTCTGCACTGTCAAGGTACCTTAGCATGTTAGTGCCATGACAGAAAGTTAACCATGTTCTCCAAAACAACAAATTTATGCATATTTGACTTTTAATGAAAACAGCAATTGCGCAACTCCATGATTGTGTTGTTAATTTCTGGATGGTCTTTCAAAAAAACTTAAAAACACATTCTGGTTTTCATGCCTGTTCTATCAGTTTCACTCATCCAGTGCCTGCTGTGTGTCCAGTGCCTTTTATAGTTTGAGTTTAAAATTGGAGAGCCGTTGCCTGTAGTCTGGGATTTGAGTAGTTTATCTGTGGCTGTGAGGTCAACTAATCACACGTTCGCATTCTGTATTTGATCAGATACATACCAGTGAGACTTGGGGTGATTAGGATGACAGTAGTTGAAGTTGATAATGAAAGTTGAGGTAAAGCTGGATAGATGATTTTGAGCCTCACAAATAATTTTCATGACAGACTAAAGTAGAATAATTTGTTTTCTAGCTTCAAGGGGGCAATTAAGTGATCCTCAGGTCCAAATTGCTTTTCCATTTTTGTGTTAATAGTGAAGAAACAGATGACTTGTGGTTGTTTAGACAGCTGATCTTTTTTTTAACCTAGGAAAAAAATACATTTGAAAAAGCCAATTGTATAGCTTTCTGTGCCATTGACATGTTTTCTCCGTGTTGTCATTAGACAGTAACCCAAGAAACAATTCATTACTGTTTGGAAGAGTGTAACAGTGTAATTTGTGACCTTCTAAATATACTTCCCAATTTGGGAGTTTGGGGTCCTCTTTTTCCTACCTGAAATTGGAGACATGCCAGAAAGATAGCTTAATGAATATCTGTGTCTTCTGCTAATCTTCCTAGTATGGTTTAAGGATATCTTTTTAATTACCACGTATTAGTATAGGTAATACCATCTAGATCCCTTCTTGGCCCTTTAGGGGAGAAAATAGAGTAAAATCATTGTTTTTTTTAAAAAAGTATTCCTTGAGCTAGTTACTAAGAAGTAACTTATATTTATGTGTATTAATTCATCTGCACTAATTCGTAAAAGGTGGATAATTTCAAAGATCTAGTGACAGTTCTTCAAAATGTAAAAGCCTGTAAAGGAAAAACACAGCAAGAGCAAGATGCTTTGAACATTTTTGGCTGTATCTGGCATTACAAAATTACTATACTTTTGTCCAAAAACTATATGCAATATAAGCTCCTCCTCCCCGCCACCCCAGAATTCTATATTGATGCATTTAAACCTGAAAATGTTCTTTAACTGAAGAGGTGGCATAATTAGTTTCTCCCTTCGAAGATTTTAAGGTGAACAGTAGTGGCACAAGAAAAATCACAGATGAAGGACATAATTTTGGTTGAACTTGAACGAAGATGGTCAGATACAGCATTTAATTGAGTACTTCTCTTTGATATGTTGTTTTCCAGGAACATTTGATAATTCTGGTTTCTCAACATTTGGTTCACTGCTTTGCCATAACTATAGGAGCACTGCTATCTCTTTTGATCAAAAATTTTAAAAATTATTAACATGATGTAGAGTTATTTGTCAATCACTATGTGCCATAAAGGCACAATTCTCATAAAAGCAAACTATCTATAGATTGTGTGGCAGGGATATGATTCATAAAAATCGAAGGAGGGCAGGAACTGGCTGGGTAGCTAAGTCGGTTAGAGTATTGTTCCTGTGCACCAAGATGGTGTGTTCAATCCTTGGTTCAGGGCACATACAAGAGTCAACAAATGAATGCATAAATAAATGGAGCAACAAATCCATTGTTTCCTTTCTCTAAAAGCAATAAATAAGAAATTGAGGGGAGTTCCTTAAATGCAGAACTAAGATAAAGTGTAGTGTTGAATGAGAGCTTTATACAATCTGATAATGATTTTTATCTGTTTTTATTCATAGCAAATCCTGGGATTATGGGTGGGTACAGTTAAATAAAAATTGATATGGGATTGGGAGTATTAATAGCCAAAAATCCAAAATAAATTGTCAAAGGATCAAAGTATTTGTAGTGGTGCTAAAGAAACAAAGCAGGTCCAAGTCAAGCACTGCTTTTTGTAAAAAGGAAAAAGCTTGTGTTTAATAATAATGAAATCTTGGGATATCAGCCTAATAATGCCTTATGCTGACAGTATTTTAAAGTCAGCTTTAACATCATTAGGGAAGGTTGAGATCAGTTCTATGACCTTTACTTACCAAGGTTAACTAATACCTTTTCCAGAGTCAGCTCTCCCCTTCTCCCTCAGTTGTCTTTCTCTTTCATCAGTAAATTACACAGATACTTCCAGCTATCTTGCACTTGTATGATGAATTCCAATTTTTTTATAGTCACAATTTTTGCTAATGCTATCATGAATTCCCCTACCATCTTTTAGAAAACCTGGAACTTGAGCTGTTCACTATTTTTGCCCTAATGTTGAAAAACTGGGTAGAAGTTACTGTCCCAAAATTCTTAATATTTGACAAACATTTTTAGAAAAATGTGTTTTTAGCTTCTTAATTTTTCAAGATAATTTTGCTGTTTTGTTTTTGCTTTCTGTTTGTTTTGCAATGTATTTAATGGGATATTCAAAGCAAATCCTCACACTACATGAACTCAAATGAATTTTTATGCCATTTTATCATATATACCAAGAACTGCTAAAAGGAACCTCTGTAAGTGCCTGATGGGGCACCCCAAATGAGAAACAGCAAACAGAAAAGAGAAAAAAACATGAAATTATCTTAAATCATAACCTCAGGTTGTCACTTTACTCTGATTAGCCTTGTAGACAAGTCTGTTTATCCAAATATATAAAAAGTAATTGCACTGTTTTCATTTGAGTATCGTGGTCAGGATTCACATCCTGCTGTTACGAACTCATCTGTTAGACCTCTCAATTTCAGTTGTCTGCCTTTGTTGGTCTTTGGTAGTAATCTTAAAATACTAGCACAGTTGAAAATTTATGCCTTGTTTTTTGAGAGTTGGGAGTGTGGTACAGACAGTCAGTAGATCCAAGGGGCTAAATTGCAATGTAAGGCCAAGGAAGAATTAGTTCCTGAAGTGGTGAAAGAACCTCATTATGAGGTTTGAGACAAGCATTAGAGTTAGGCTGGGGGATGGTGTCTCGTGGCCCTGCGAGGAAGATCTACAAGTATTTATCCATGTTTCTGGGCAGTTTGAAGAGCTGCGTTTTGTTTGTACTTTCCTGAATTTTCATCTTATTTCGCTCTAGCACACAATTGTAACTAACTTCACTTCACTATATGGAAGCTTAGTGCAGAAGTTAGAACTACTTTTTTTTACCATGCTTGTAAAAGGCCTGGAAAAGAAACATGCTTTACCAATGGAAACTTCTGATTTGGTGTGGTATTTTTCAGATGGGCATGTGACCAATTTATCCTTCCCATGTAGTTAACCCATGTGGTTTGCAAATATTTCAACAAAAGATCCTAAATTGAGATGACTGACTTTCTTGTATAGCTTAGAGAATTTAATCTGTTTCATGCATGTAAACATGTTTGGTTTGAATTTCTCCTCACATTATACCTAATGTGTGTATTTTAAAAATAAACTCATACATAGCTTTAGGAAAATTTATATGGACAATGCATGAATATCACCAAGATTGTTTAAGTGAATCTGAGACTAAAGATTTTTTATTTTATTGCAATTTCATATATAAATCTAAGGAACAAACTTACAAACTAAAGGTCCTATTTTGTTGCACAGCATATATATGACACTTAAAAGATTTCATTGTGAGAGGAGAAAAGAATTAGATGCTATGAATGGACAGGAAGAAAATTAGTAGGATTTGACAAAAGTGCTGAATAAATGAACTGGGCAGATTGATAATTTAGCAGGCACTTTGTGTTTCTATTTCCATAATAGAGGTTGATCACAGACCATTCAATGCAGAGCATTTTACTGGTGCTCTGAAAGGTATAAAAAATGCACTACTATAATTCATGTCCTCAAGGACCTTCAAAACCCAGGGGGAGACCCAGAGTATTTAGAGACATTAGAAATGGAGGAGGGGGTACAACGTTAGCATTTGTAGGAGACGGTGCACAACTTAAGAGAGTCAACTGAAAGTATCCTAAAACTGATAAAATTGCTGGGTATAAAATTAGTCAGAAATTAAAAGCTTTCATTGAGCCCTGGCGGGTGTAGCTCAGTGGATTGAGCTCGGGCTGCGAACCAGGCATTGCAGGTTCGATTCCCAGTCAGGGCACATGCCTAGGTTGCAGGCCATGTCCCCCAGCAACCGCACATTGATGTTTCTCTCCCTCTTTCTCTCTCCTTCCCTCCCTTCCCTCTCTAAAAATAAATAAATAAATAAATAAATAAATAAATAAATAAAAAGCTTTCATTGATATGAACAACAGCCAGTTGGAAGACATAATGGAAGAAGAGGCCCCTTTTAAGAGCAAAGGAGAGAAAATACGAATAAACAATATGCGAAAAACAAAAAGAAAACTATATTTCTTCTGAAGAGAAAGCTCAAACATGGAAAAGCATATATTCTTGGACAGGAACACTTAAATTGTGTACATGCCAGTTCTTTCTAAATTAATCTATAAATGTAATGCACTTCCAATAAGTGGAAAGCTGATTCCAAAGTTCCTATGAAAAGCAAGACTAGCCAGGAAAGCTCTGAAAAAGCAAAGAGAGTAGATGAGTCTTATTAAATATTAAAATAGGAAACTCCAATAATTAAAATAGTTTTGTCCTGGCGTGTAGGAAGACAGGTCACTAGAACAGAATTAAAAGGAATTTAGTACAAGATAAAGATGACATTTCAGTTCAGTGGGGAAAATATGGTTTACTCATTAAAATGTGTTAGGATACCTATGCAGCTTTTTGTAGGAAAAAGTTAAGTTGTATTCATACCTTGTACCAAAATAAAATCCAGTTTTAAATGGGAATACTGAAGTGTTTAAAGTACTTGAAAAAAATCATGGGGGAATCTTAAAAGATTTTAGTATTGTGAAGGCATTTCTAAATTCAATTAAAACAAACAAAAATATTTTCACTATAAAATTATAATGATACATCACAAACACATTCTTCATAGCAAAAACCACCATAAAATAAAGAATAAATTTGGAGAAATATTTGTGATTTCTATCATACATTGCTTAATATAAAAACAACTCCTGTAATTCAATAAGAAAAAGTTTAATAGCCCCAAAGGAAAAAGACCTAAAACTACAAAGTTTTTACAGAAAAGAGTACTAATGACTCAAACTAAAAAAAAAAGTTCAACTTCACTATTAAGAGAAATCAAAATAAAACTATACACTAAACACTAGTCTAGTGTACAGTACTAGTAGACACTAGTTTTTTAAATCTATTTGATCAAGAAAGATTGTTTAAATTTTATAGAGCATTGTGTTGTGTTCTAGATATTATTTCTTAAATATTTTAATTTTAGAAAGAGGGAAGGGAAGGAGAAAAACAGAAACATCAGTGTGAGAAATAAACATCAATCTGTTGCCTCTCACGTGCACTACAACCAGGGACCGAACCTGCAACCTAGGCATGAACCCTGATCGGTAATCAGACTGGTGGCCTGTTGCTTTGCAGGACAATGCTCAACAAACTGAGCCACACCAGTCAGGGCTAGATATTATTGGTCAACTGTTTTTACTGGTAGAAGTATATATTGGAACAACCACTAAGGATGGTGAACTGTATATTTTGAATTTTCTCACCCTTCAATTTATGTTCCTAGTCAGAGAGGTTGGAAATCAGTACATTTCCCAGAACTTATCATAAAGCTAGAGTTCTGGAAACATGAAGTTTTCTCAACGATAGGTTTTCCATCTGATCTGAAAAGAGAAGTGAGGCATAGGGCATCTTCTTCAGGTTCTTGAATGTTGCAGTGTTGTGGGGAAACATGTCTCTTTTCTTAGAAATTCAATAGCTGGTAAATTTATTTTTATTTTTTAAAATTTGTATTATTGTTATGGAAATATGTTTCCGATGCAGCAGCCACCAAGTGTTCATCCTCCAACTTCCAGATAGGGAGTAGTGGTGGTGGCGGCAGCTTCTTAACCTGACGTATTCCTCAATTGTGGTTATCAACTCTTTCTCATTTCTCAGGTGTGAGAGGTTGTGCTGGCCCCTGGCTTCCAGCATGGCTCGGTGATGAGCCTGAGGCAGAAGCTCTCCTTGTGAATCAGTGTCATGGTTGGGTGTATTCCTGGGGGGCTCAACCCAGATTTCTAGACACTTCTTCCCCTTCAGCTTTCCCAAAGACTTTGTAAGCATCAAATTCCTTAAAAGTGCCTTCTCATTTAAAATACCTAGAATGGTTTTGTTTCCTGCGTTGAAAACTGACTGGTCATTTTGGCAATAGCAGTCAGAATTTTAAATATATTTCCTTTTGAAATAAATATATTCATTTCAAAAGGAAATATATTTAAACAATTTTACTTCTAAAAATATATCCTATAAATATGCTTCTATATGAAACATGTTTGTAAGAGGTTTTTCAATGTATTGTTTGTAAATTGACATCAGTGGGAGAATTGTAAAATGAACAGTAATGCGCATGTATAATAGAATCCTAGGTGGCTATAAAAAGAAAGAGGAAGATTTGTGTATTTAAAAGATAAAATCAACAAGCATATTAAGTGTTTTAAAAAAGTCAGGTGGCAGAACTGTGTATAATGCTTTAAACATTTTTACTTAACATTGTTGAAAAATAATAGATATAAGATAAAGTACATATAGTTGAAGTTTGTAATTTGACAAGTTTGACTCATGAAACTATCATCAATCACAATGAAGATAATGAATATATCTATCAATTCCCAAAAGTTTCCTTATGCTTCTTTATTATCAAATTCCTGCTTTAGATAACAATTTCCTTTGTTATCCCCATTCCCGCTTTCCTTTACAATAGTTTAGCTTGAATTTTCTAGCATTTTATATAAATAGAATTATACAGTATGTATACTTTTGAGTCCAGCTTCTTTTACTGCATAATTATGTTGCGACTCATCCATGTTGAAGTGTTTATTGATAGTTTATTCCTTTTTATTGCTCAGCAATATCCCTTTGTATGGATATATTACTTCTTGTTTATTCACTCACTTGTTTTTCATTTGTGGTTATACAAATAAAGCTTCTGTAAACATGTGTACAAGTTTTTGTAAAGACAGATGCTTTTATTTATCTTAGGTAACTACCTAAAAGTAAAATGGCTGGATTATTTGGTAGATGTATGTCTAATTTTTCAAGAAACTGCCAAAGTTTTTACTAAGTAGTTGTACTATTTTACATTTCTACCAGCAGTATGAAAGTTTCATTTCCTCCATATCCTTGTCAACACTTGATTTGGCCAGACTTTTTAATCATAACCATTCTAATAGGCTTGTATATTATTCTGGTTTCAATTTGCAATTCCCTGATGACAAATAATGAGCATTTTTTATATGCTTATTTGACTTCTGTATATCTTCTTGGTGACATGTCTGTTCAAATCTTTTGCTAATATTTTATTATTTTTTTAAAATTATTTAGTTTTGAGAGTTCTTTATGTATATTTAGGCTATAAGTCCCTTATGAGATACATGAGTTACAAACGTTTCCTCCTTGTTCAGCTTATCTTTTCAGTCTCTTATAGTCCTTCAGAGAGCAGAAGTTTTAAATTCTGAAGTCCAGTGATCTTTATGGAGTGTGCTTTCGTGTTGTTTCTACGAACTCTTCACTTAGCTCATGGTCTTAAAGACTTTTCTCCTATGTGTTTTTCTTTGCTTGATTTTTTAAAATAGAATTTATTGAGGTGACAGTTAATACAATCATGTAGCATTCAGATGTACCGTTCTGTGACACATCGTCGGCACACTGTGTTGTGTGTTCAGCACCCCAGGTCAAGTCTACTTCTATCCCACTTATCCCCACTTTACCTTCTTCTGCCTCCCCAACTCCCTTTCCTGTTGGTAATCATCAGACTGTTGTGTCTGTGAGTTTTTTCCTTTATTTTCTATTGATAGGTACATATATTCCCATTTTATTTTCATTTGTTCATTACCATTTATCCCCCAATGTCCTCTTCCACTGCACACCCCACAATCACCATAGTGTTGTCCCTGGCCATGAGTGTTTTCTCTTTTTCTTCTTGCTAGATCCCTCTCCCCCACAACGCTCCACCACAGTGCTGTCAGCCAGTTCTTTTTCTATGAATCTGTCTGTATTTTGCTTGCTATTCAGTTTGTTCATTAGATTCCACATATGAGTGAAAGCATATGGTATTTGTCTTTCTCTGACTGGCTTATTTCACTTAACCACAATGATCTTCGGGTCTTGCCATGCTCGCACAAAAGGTAAGATTTCTTTTGTTTTTATGTCCAAGTAATATTGCATTGTGTAAATGTACCACCGCTTTTTTATCCGCTCATCTACTGATAGACACTTGGGCTGCTTCCAAATCTTGGCTATTGTAAATAATGTTGTAGTGAACATAGGGGTGCATATATCCTTTTCAGTCAGTGTTTCGGATTTCTTAGGATATATTCCTAGAAGTGGAATCACTGGGTCATAAAGCAGGCCCATTTTTAATTTTTTGAGGTAACTCCATACTGCTTTCCACAGTGGCTGCACCAGTCTGCATTCCCACCAACAGTGCTCAAAGGTTCCCTTTTCTCCACATCCTCAACAGCACTTGTTGTTTGTTGATTTACCCGTGATGGCCATTCTACCAGGGTGAGGTGATATCTCATTGTGGTTTAATTTGTATCTCTCTGATGATTACTGACGTTGAACATCTTTTCATATGTCTATTGCCCATCTGTACGTCCTCTTTGGAGAAGTATCAGGTCCTCTGCCCATTTTTAATTGGATTATTGTTTGTTTGTTTGATGTCAAGTTTTATAACTTCCCTTTGTAATGATCCCTATTCTAATTAAGCTTTCAATCTGGTGGGCACCTGAGGCTTCAACAAAATAAGCAACCTCCATATGTCCTTTTTTTTTCGCCTTCATTTCAAATTTTGGTTATGAATTCAATCTAACACTCTGAAAACCCCTAACCGTTTGCTCATCCTTAAACATTTCCATCTCTATAAAAATGCAAGTCATCACTTAAATAAACCCTTTGGCCACTACTCCCCCTCTCTTTTCACACTTATTCAGTGTAGGGTAGGGATTGAGGGAGACTCTAAGGCCAGATGCCTGGACTCAAATTTTACTTTGTCATTCATTGTGTGACTTTGGCAATTTACTTAACTTTCTGCACTCAGCTTCCTCATATAGAAAATGGGGGTAACAATAGAGTGTATCATAAATTTGCTAAGAATGAGTTATTACATATAAAGGTCTTAGAAGAGCTATGACACATGGTGTTGTTCATAAATAGTAGCAGTTAATACTATTAGCAGAAGACCTTTCTTGTGTCATTTCACCCAAGGCTAATGACTCCCAACAACTGTATCCCTCCCATCTTCTCCCACCTAGTGGTCTTATAGATGATCTCATTTCCCCCCACAGTATAGTAAACAGCACTCCCTCTACTGGCAATTCTCCTAGAACTAAGAACACGATCAAGAACCTCCCACTTTAAACAAAACCCATCCTTAATTATGGGCATGTCTTCTCCTTTCCTATTTATAATAAAATTAACTGAAAATTCACATTAGTACCTCTCTCTATGGTCCCTTATTTTCCTTTCATTCCTCAAGCTACTGCAATCTTCTATCTACTTCACAAAATTGTTTTTACCCAGGTCACTTGAAGGTCACACTAGCCAGGTAACAAGTGGTTTCTAAATTCTACTCTGAAACCATACAGCTCCAATGAACTGATACTAGAATTTTGCAAACAATGGAGATTTCAGTTGCTTAGAGATACTGTATAAGTCAGCAGTCTCCAGAGAAATAGAACCAATAAGGGTTATCCATCAATCTATCTATCTCTCCATCTCTCTGTATCTGTTTGTCTGGAGACTTTTTATGAAGAATTGGTTCATGCAACTATGGAGGCTGAGAAGACCCACAATCGGCTCTCTGCAAGCTGGAGAATCAGGAAAACCAGTGGTGCAATTCAACCCAAGTCTGAAGCCCTGAGACCCAGGGGAGCTGAGCATGTAATTCCCAGTCCCCGGGCAAAAGAAGATGAGATGACAAGTCCCACTTCAAGCAATGAGACAGGAAAAAAGGGATAAATTCTTCCTCTCTCCACTTTTGTTATATTCAGGCCATTAACAGATTGGATGAGGCTGAAACACACTGGGGAGGGCAATTCACTGAGTCCATTAATTCAAATGCTAATCTCATTCAGAAACACACACACACACACACACACACAGTACCTTTTATTCGGGCACCTTGTAGCTGCTCAAGTTGACACACAAAATTAACCTTTACATTGTTTATCCCTTTAAATCATTTTATTTATTAGGATTTTTTAAAAACAGTTCTGCTAAAATAAGTTTAAACCAAAGACAGGAAGGAGAGAAGTACAGAGAACAGAGGACAAAGTTCTCAACCTTGAGTGCACATTTGAATCACTTGGGGAGTTTCTGTCCAGATAACCTGGTCCCCACTCCCAGAAATATTAGGGCAAGAACTGACCGTAAATATATTTTTAAAAAATTTCAGATGATTCTGAGTCACTGGAATAGATAATCCTTAAGAAGTGGGGCTCAGACAAAAGTTAGTCTGTTGAGAGAGGCAAAATGTTTCCAACGGTTGCTGGAGGCCCTCTTTAGTAATACTGGGCAGTGGAAAGTCCCTGTTAGTGTTTCTGTTGCTGTTGTTTGCTGCCACAACTAGTAATTGGATCCAGACACTTGAGGGGACAAGAGAGCAGACCAAGTGCTTAATTGTTACTTTATGGAACATTAATAGCACTTAAAAAAAAGTCTTCCTTGAAGCTTTCTAAAGGTTAATTATCAACCAGTTCTTTCAATCCTTAAATTACTTTTAGAGAGTGTATTAGAAAGAGGAGCATGAATTCTATTAGGAGTCTGTAGTACTAGTGTAGATTAATTCTTCTTATTAATGGTACCCTGTTGTTCATTTCCACTACAAAGACGGTAACTTAAACCTTGTTGCAAGCTTGCATATTGAGCAATTCTGGATAACTGCATGTAGGATGATAATCTTCATAACAGGCACAATCCAATAAGGAGAAAAATTTGTTTTTGGAATGCAATTTCAAATTCATAAAGTGAAATCCAGTATATTTGAAAGAGAGAATATGAGTTTTGTGGTGTATTATTGTTATTCCTGAGGGAAATTTCCAATATTCTGTGATTCAACAGAGACTCAAGATAAACATGTGTTCCCGGCACTACCTGAGGCGTGCTAACAACTTAACCACATTTGACTTATTAGCAGGTAGGTATGGTTAATCAAAGGTTACACAACTTTGGTCATAGCTACCTGTTTTGTTATTAGTCTCTTTATGAAAATACATCTCAATAACAGAAAAACTCTCCATATAAAGAAGGGCATGTCTGAGTACAGTTATTTGTAAAGAGTAAGCTATTTTCATAAGACATTGAAAGTTTTTTCACTGGTTCTTGTGAGTAAATTTAATAAAATGGTTCATTATAAGAATTGCCTTTTAAATTCAAAAACAAAAGCATTAAAATGAAAGTTAACTTTAACAGAAATAGATATTGCGTGATTTCTTCCACAAGCGCCTGTACTTTTTATTTTGTAGTGATTTGTGTTCCCCGATATGCTTTATCTCATGCTTGACTGATTACAAGTGTGAAGGGGGGTTAAATGTATTCGCTGTTGGCAATTTAGCATTAATTGTAATACACTGTAATCCAAATTACAATCTGTCATTTCCAGTCAGATTGTGAAGCACTGTAATTGTATTTTAGAGCCCCACTGCCATTGATTATAGCTACCTCATTTGTGTTTTAATACACCATGACGAATTTGTGAATGGAAATACAATGTTGTAACAAGCCAGGACACAAGTATTGTTCTTCCTATTATAACAGCAAGAAAGTTATTTCTTAACAAATGAAAAGGAGATAGTAAGACAGTAAAGAGGATTCATTTAAGGATGAAAAAGACACAAAAAGACTTCAATTTTCTAGCAGTGCATAAAAATAAATGAGCCATGGAATTTTTAAAAACATTTTAAAGATTTTATTTATTTATTCTTAGAGAGAGGGAAAGGGAGGGAGAAAAACATCAATGTGTGACAGAAACATCTCTCATGCATGCCCAGTACTGGCCTACAACCCAGGCATGGGCGCTGCTGGGGATCAACCAGTGACCCTTGGCTTTCCAGGAGGACACTCGATCAACTGAACTACACTGGTTGGGGAGGGCTATGGGAGTTTAAAAACCATTTTTAAACAAAACATTATAAAAATATTTTTTAAAGATTTTATTTATTTTTAGAGAGAGGAAGGAAGGGAGAGAGTGAGGGAAACATCAATGTGGGGTTGCCTTTCATGTACTTCCCACTGGAAACCTGGCCCACAACCCAGGCCTGTGCCCTAGACTGGGAATTGAACTGACAACCCTTTGGTTTGCAGGCCAGCACTCAGTCCACTGAGCCACACCAACCAGGGCCAAAAATATTTTTTAAATTAACATTATTTTTGATATCTAGCCGTACTAATATGGATTGCTTTACTCATTCAGTTTGCCATGTAGTATTCCACAGCTTATTGGGCATTCTCTCCCTGGTGATCATTTAGGTTGTTTATAAGTTTTTAGTATTACAAATAATACTGTCGTGAATATTTTTGTACGTGGTTGTCATACAGGTGGAAGATTGACTAGGGAATATATTTAAAAGTGGGATTTCTGAATTTCAGGGTATGCACAGCCTAATACAGATATTATAATAATATTATAATTAGTATAATATGATGTGTAATATTTTATAGCAATATAATCCATATTATAAATATATGTACTTATATTTATACTATTAAATATATATGTATTTACATTTATAATGTTATTAATATATTATACAATGCTATATATTGTTATATTATTGTAATATAACATAATATTTAGTTATTATAATAATATATATTACAGATATTATACAGAGATTTTACTTTTTTTATTTTTTTAAATTTCATTGATTATGCTGTTACAGTTGTCCCATTTTCCCCCTTCACTCTCCTCTACCCTGCCCACCCCCTCCCACCCACATTCCCCCACTTTAGTTCATGTCCATGTGTCATAAATTCTTTAGCTTCTACATTTCCCATACTATTCTTGCCCTCCCCCTGTCTATTTTCTACCTACTGTCTATGCTATTTATTCTCTACATCTTTTCCCCCTTTCTCCTCCTCCCACTTCCCTGTTGCTAACCCTCCATGTGATCTCCATTTCTGTGGTTCTGTTCCTGTTCTAGTTGTTTGCTTAGTTTGCTTTTGTTTTAGGTGTGGTTGTTAATAACTGTGAGTTTGAAGTCTTTTTTTACTGTTCATATTTTTAATCTTCATTTTCTTAGGTAAGTCCCTTTAACATTTCATTTAATAAGAGCTTGGTGATGATGAACTCCTTTAACTTGACCTTATCTGAGAAGCACTTTATCTGCCCTTCCATTCTAAATGATAGCTTTGCTGCATAGAGCAATCTGGGATGTAGGTCCTTGCCTTTAATGACTTGGAATACTTCTTTCCAGCCTCTTTTTACCTATAAGGTTTCTTTTGAGAAATCAGCTGACAGTCTGATGGGAACTTCTTTGTAGGCTACTGTTTCCTTATCTCTTGCTGCTTCTAGGATTCTCTCCTTCATTTTAGTCTTGGCTAATGCAATTATGATGTGCCTTGGTGTGTTCCTTCTTGGGTCCAACTTCTTTGGGACTCTCTGAGCTTCCTGGACTTCCTGGAAGTCTATTTCCTTGAGAGAATGGGAGGTTCTCCTTTGTTATTTGTTCAAATAACTTTTCCACTTGTTGTTTTTCCTCTTCTCCTTCTGGTACCCCTATAATTTGGATGTTGGAACATTTAAAGATATCCCAGAGGTTCCTAAGCCTCTCCTCACTTTTTTGAATTCTTATTTCTTCATTTGTTTCTGGTTATTTTTTCTTCCTTCTGGTCCACTCCATTGATGTGAGAACCAGCTTTCATTCCACTATTGGTTCCCTGTGTATTTTTCTTCATTTCACTTATTGTAGCCTGCATTTGTTCATCTAATTTGCAACCAGAATCAACCAATTCTGTGAGCATCCTGATCACCAGTGCTTTGAACTGTGCATCTCTCGGTCGCTTAAAAAAATGGATCTGGGGCTTTTAATCTCCCCCGCACCCCTTCAGTCTAGTCGCACCTATTACATATAAGGTGCATAGCCTTAGATGTTTACCAGGGCAGGGCACCCCAGTCACTGGGTTGTGACACTGTATGTGGGAGTGAGGTCTGAGAGGGAACAGTGGCACTTGCTCTGCTCTCCGTGGGACCTCAGTCCCTTCCACTGCTTCCCCCAAGCAAACTGGACCCCTCTGGTGCCAGTTCCCACGTGGGGCGGCTTTTGCACACTGTGAGGACCTCTCCTGAGAGGCTGGGAGTCCCTCCCTGCTCCTCAATCCCCACAGGTGTCCTCAATCAGTGCCCCAAGGCTCTATTTCCCAGCGCTGGGATCCTGGGTTGCACACAGTACCTTGCTTCACAATGACCACCTCGCTGAGTCTGCCCGTTGCTACCCCTCGGCTGGGGTCTGCCAGCTGTCTCACATTCAGGGTCCGCCTGCTGCAGCTTGCATGCCCCAGATGCCTTACCTGCTGGGTCCCAACGCTCTCTGCTCTCCACGCCCGACTGCTCAACTCTGCCCTTCCTACTGGTCTAGATGAACACGTCTATTTTCTTGGTTGTCTGACTTCCATTCAGATCAATTTTCTGTCAGTTCTGGTTGGTACTCTGTTTCTAAATTGTTGTTGTCTCTATCTTGGTTGTGCGAGGAGGCACAATGTAGCTACCTATGCCTCCACCTTGGCCAGAAGTCCTTTTACTTTTTTAAAATTAAATCTCATGTAAAAACACACTACATGAGATCTACTCTCTGGACAAATTTTTGTATAGACTATTGTTGATTATAAATACAGGCAAATCTCTAGAGTTTACTCATTTTGCTTAACTGAAATTTTATGTCCATTCATTAGTAATTCCCAATTTACCTTCCCCCCTAACCCTGGCAACCAGTTTCCCTCTTTGATTCTATGAATATGACTACTTTCGATACCTTTTTTTTTTTATAATTCCTGCAAATCTTTTTTTTTAAGATTTCTTTATTTCTTTATTTATTTTTAGAGAGGGAAGGGAGGGAGAGAGAGAGAGAGAGAAACATCAGTGTGCAGTTGCTGGGGGACATGGCCTGCAACCTAGGCATGTGCCCTGACTGGGAATCAAACCTGCGATGCCTGGTTCGCAGCCCACGCTCAATCCACTGAGCTACACCAGCCAGAGATACCTTATAAGTAGAATCATGCAGTATTTGTTTTTCTGTGACTGGCTTATTTCACTTAGCATAGTATTCTCAAGGTACGTCCACATTGTCATATATTTCAGATTTGCTTCTTTTAAAGGCTGAATAGTATATATATGTGTATGTGTATAATAATATATATGTAGTACATATACACATACATATGTGCATATAAAATATATATTATATATACATATATATCCACACACATCCACACACATACATACTACCTTTTCTTTACCCATTTAACTATCAATGGTTATTTAGGTTATTTCCATGTCTTGGCTATTGTGAATAGTGCTGCAGTGAACATAGGAATGCTAATATCTATTCAAGACCTGATTGAAATTCTTTGGATAAATACCCAGAGTGGGATTTCTGAATGTAGTGATAGTTCTATTTTTAATATTTCTTTCTTTCTTTCTTTCTTTCTTTCTTTCTTTCTTTCTTTCTTTCTTTTTCTTTCTTTCTTTCTTTACCATTGAGTATGATGTTAGCTGTGGACTTTTCATAAATGGCCTTTATTATGTTGAGATAATTTCTTTCTATTTCTAGTTTTTTGAGGGTTTTTTATTATCAAAGTATATTAAATTTTGTTAAATGTTTTTTATGTATCTATTGAAACAATCACATGTTTTTATCCTTTCTGTCATTGTGGTGTCATCACATTGACTTTTATATGTTAACCCACCCTTGCACTCAAGAGGTAAATCCCACTTGATCATGGTATGTGATTTTTTTAGTGTGCTGTTGGGTTCTGTTTGAAACTATTATGTTCAAGATTTTTGCATCTATATTCATCAGGGATATAGGCCTACAGTTTCTTTTCTTGTATCTTTGTCTGATTTTGGTATTAGGTAATGATGGTCTCCCACTTCTTTTTTTGGAATTGTTTAAGATGGATAAGCATTAATAATTATTTAAATATAGAGAAAATTTACCTGTGAAGATATATGGTTCTGAAGTTTTCTTTGTTGGGAGGTTTTTGATTCAATGTGCATACTTGTTATAGGTCTGTTCAGACTTTCTATTTCTTTATGATTTAATCTTGGTAGGTTGTAGGTTTCTAGAATTGAGAGACCAGAAATAAGTCCACATTTATACAGGCAAATAATATTTGACAAGGGAGCCAAGAATACTCAGTGAGGAAGGAATAGTCTACTTAACAAATGATGTTGGGAAAACTTGGTAATCATATGCAGAGGAATTAGAGTAAACCCCTTCTCATACCACTCACAGGAATGAACTCAAAATGGATTAAAGACTTAAATGTAAGCCCTTAATCTATAAAACTCCTAGAAGAAAATGTAGGACAAAATCTCCCTGATGTTGGTCTTAGCAAGGATTTTTTAGATATGGCACCCAAAGCACAAGCAATAAAAGCAAAAATAAGTGGGACTGAATCAACTTAAAAAACTTCTGTGCAGCACAAGAAACAATCATGAAAATTTCCTACCTTCGGAATGGAAGAAAATATTTGCAAATCATAGACAGGTGGTCCTCGAATAATGCTGGCTTGTTCAATGCCATTTCGTTATAACATTAATGAGATAACATAAGAACCTAATTCTTGTTTGTATCAATTAGCCTATGTTAAAATTGGGTTTGTTATAAGTTGTTTTGCTACAGTTCCAAGAACCTATCAGTGTTAAGTGAGGATGTACTATATCTGATAAGGAGTTAATACTCAAAATTTATTTAAAAACATTGTCCTGGCTGGTATGGTTCAGAGGACTGAGCGCTGGCCTGTAAACCAAAAGGTCACCAGTTCAATTCAGGGTGTGCAAGAGGCAACTGATTGATTTTCTCTCCCTCTCTTTCTCTCTCCCTTCTCCTCTCTCTATAAGAAAATAAATAAAATCTTTAAAGATATATGCATATAAAATATTTTTTAAACAGTGGTCTGAGGAACTTAATAAACATCTTTCCATATGGGTCATATAGAAGGCCAACAAGTGCATGAAACAATGTACAGCATCATAAATCAAAAAATACTTAATGTCACTAATTTTCAGGGAAATGCAAGTCAAAAGCACAATGAAATATCACCTCACATCTGTTATAATGGCTATCATCAAAATGACAAGAGATAGCAAGACATTGAGAAAGGAGAAAACTGTTACACTGTTGGTGGGACTGCAAACTGGCGCAACTGCTATGGAAAAAATACCCAAAAACTTAAAAATAGAACTACCATATGATCCAGCAATCCCACTTCTGAGCATATACCCAAAAATTAAATCAGCATCTTGAAAATCTATCTGCTCTTCCATGCTTATTACAGCATTTTTCACAACAGCTAAAGTATGGAAACAACCTAAATGTTCAACCACAGATTAATGGATAAAGAAAATGTGATATCTATCTATCTATCTATCTATCTATCTATCTATCTATCTATCTATCAATCTATCTATCTATCTATCATCTGTCTTTACTGAAGGTATTATGTTAAGGGAAATAAGCAGACATAGAAAGACAAACACTGTGTGATATGACTTACATGTGGAATCTAAAATAGCCAAACTCTCAGAGACTATAGCAGTGGTTGCCAGGGGTTGGAGGTTGGGAGGAAAGAAGGATGTCGGTCCAAGGGTACATATTTCCCATTACAAGGTGAATAATTTCTGGGGATCTAATGATCATAGTTAACAACACAGTGTTATATGACTGAAAGTTGCTTAGAGAGTAGGTCTTAAATGTTCTCACCACAAAAAAGAAGTGGTAATTCTGTCAGGTGATGAGGTGTTACCTAATGCTATGTGCTAATCATTCTGCAGTATATGTGTATCGAATCAACACATTGTACATTTTAAACTTATGTAATGTTATATATCAATTATATCTCAATAATGCTGGAAGAAAGTAAAAATAAAAATATATAAAATCTCCAACAATATGAAAAATTTTAAAAATACATGAAAATAATGTATAGCTCAAAGAAGAAATCATATTATAAACAAAAAATACTTAGAGTTAAATGATAAATAAAATTATTACATATCAAAACTTGTTGGATGCAGCAGAAGTGGTCCTTTTGAGAATTTATAAAATTAAGGGTTGTATTAGAAAAGAAGAAAGGAAGAATAGTAATAAGATAAATGTTTAACTTAAAAAATTAGAAAAGGAACAACAAAATAAACCCCAAAGTAAATAGAAGGAAAGAGAAAATAACAGTAAGAGAAGAATTTTATGAAAAAGAAAACTAAGATATAATAAAGAGAAAAAATAGGTTCAGAAATTGATTCTATCAAACTCTTAAAGTTTTTAGAAATTTTTCAAAGAAAGCACACATAAGCAATATAATGAATAGGAAGGAAAACAATGATAATTAGAAATACAAAAGATAAGAAAATATTATCAATAATTTTATGTACATAAAGTGAAAATAATTAAGAACTGAGAATATCTGTGATAATATTACCTCGATAAGACTGTAGACATCTATATCAACTTGACTTTGCTGTTTGCTCAAAGAAATTTTGCCTAGAAATGGATAGTGCTGTGCACAATAAATGTTTCACTTCTTTACAAAATTCCCACAGATCAATTTATCTGAGACAGTTGACTGCTCACTTCTGCAATCAGCTTGCAGATATCTGCAATCATTCATACTTGTGACAAGTGATAGCAAGTCATTTCAAGATTCTCTCTTCTCTAAGTCCACAAAACTCTAAATAATTATATCACAAATTTGCCATATCTTAATCAGTTCTTTGCCTTGAAAGAGCCATTCTAAATCACTTGAACTCAGAATCCAAAACCTCACAAATATTTCGTCCTGACTCCCTACCACCGCCCTGCCACACACACACCATGCACCATGCACCACACACTTAGGCTCTGTCAGGTAGTGTTCTCTCTTACTGAAGTAACTTCTAGTTTTAGCTTTGCTTTAGTAATGGGTCCAGTGATGTTTTACAGAGTTCAAAAAGATAAATTCCGTCTTCGGAGAGCAGTTCAAAGGATAAATTCTCTCTTTTTATGAAACTAAATATCAAAAATAAATTTCTGTTGTTCTTTGTCCTTTGCCAAAGCAAGTGATAAGTACAGCTCAGATTCAAGGAGTAAGGAAATATATTCCACCCCTTGATTCAAGGAGCTGTAAAGTCACCTTGAGAAGAGGCACACACACATACAGGAATGGATGGATAAGTGTGGCTATTTTTGCTGTCTACCACAGGGACAGAGAAGTCATCTAACTCAGTCCCTGCATCTTAGAGATTGGTTGATTTGTGAAAGGTCACACAACAGTTAAGTGACAGCTTCTCTTTTGAGACTGTTCCTAGTTGTTCCTCTTCAGGGCTTTGCTCAGGGTTTCTTGATTCCTGGAATTTCCAGCACATAACAGGCACTAAGAAAATACAGGATTAGTGGACATATATATTTTAAAGGCAGAGAACTAGTCAATTACTTAGAAATTCTTACTCTGTCCTCCCACTCTTCAAGTAAAATATTCACATTTATTTGAATAGAAGAAAAAGAGTGAGGACTTGGGGGCCTCAATTCCTCAATTCTCCCCGTAAAAGAATATATAAACAGAATCACCAGTCATAAGGTCTTTAAAGTATTCTTCTTATTTGGTGATTCTGAAAATAATCATCAAATAAGCAGAGCCAGTGTTGAGGAGAGGGGAGTCTTTCTCCAAGTTCTCCCCATCCTCTGACCTATGACCTATGGGAGCCTGGGGGGATTCCCAGAGGAAAAGTCAGCAGGAAAGTGGGAACACTGCCCCAAGCCCCATGGCTATAGCCTCCAGGAGCTTCACAGTCTGGAGGTGTTCCTGTTCTTACTGCAATGATTCATCCAGATTTCTACTTTGGACTTTGACTGGTTTGTATGGCACCTGGTGGTGGTTCCATCCCAGTCAAGCTACCAGACTTCTGACTCATAGGAACACAAGTTCAGGAGCTTATATACCATCACATTTGAGGATTAAACTACTGACAAGCTGAGGGAACAAATTTCAGAAAATTAGATCACTTGCTCAGCGTCCTACAGCTGGTGGGGATTTATGCAGGATTGCCTGCAGATATCACACCTCTACCACCCCTCTACTTTCAATAGGGAATACAGTTTCAGTATAATAAAATAACTTTCTTTTTCTGTAAAAATTTAGGTCATCCTTAAATTCTTTCAACAATGTTTTCTTTTTTATTGAACAATTTATTGGGGTAACATTGGTTAATAATATAGAATTCAAGTGTACAGTTCTATAATACATCATCTGTATATTGTATTGTATGTTCACCACCCCAAGTCAAGTCTCCTTCCGTCAACATTTATTCCCCCTTTACCTTTTTTTACCTCCCCTACTCCCTTTCCCTCTGTTAAGCACGATACTGTTATCTGTGTCTATGAGGGTTTTGTTTTGTTTTGTTTTGTTTTGCTTATTCCCTTCACCTTTTTCACCTTGCCCCACTATGACCCTCCCCTCTGATAGCTGTCAGCTTGTTCTCTATGAGTCTGTCCCTATTTTGTTTGTTAGTTTATTTCATTCATTAGATTCCACATAAGAGTGAAATCATATGGTATTTTGTCTTTCTCTGACTGGCTTATTTCACTTAGCATAATGCTCTCCAGGTCCATACATACTGTTGCAAAGGGCAGAATTCATTTTTAGGGCCAAGTAGTAAGTATTCCATTGTGTAAAATGTACCACAGATTTTTTTTTTATCCACTCATCTACTGATGGACACTTAGGCACTTCCAAATCTTGGCTATTGTCAATAATGCTGCAATGAACATAGGGGTGCATATATTCTTTCTAATTAGTGTTTTGAGTTTCTTTGGATATATTCCCAGAAGTGGAATTGCTGGGTCATAAGGCAGTTCCACTTTTTTTAAAGTAAGCTTTCATTTATTTACTTTTAGAGAGAAGGGAAGGGTGGGAGAAAGAAAGGGAGAGAAACAACAGTGTGCGAGAGATACATTTTGCCTCTTGCACTCCCCCAACTAGGGACCTGGCGTGCAGCCCCCATGTGTGCCCTGAATGGGAGTCCAACCTGCGGTTTGCAGGCCAGTGATTGATCCACTGAGCCACACCAACCACAGCCATTATTAATTTTTTGAAATAACTCCATACTGCTTTCCACAGTGGCTGTACCAATCTGCATTCCCACAAACAGTGCATGAGGGTTCTGTTTTCTACACATCCTCTTCAGTACTTGTTTGTTGATTTATTGATGATGGCCATTCTTACAGACGTGAAGTGATATCTCATTGTGGTTTTAATTTGCATTCTTCTGATGATTAGTGATGTCGAGCATCTTTTCATATGTCAACTGGCTATGTGTATATCCTCTTTGGAGAAGTGTCTATTCAAGTCCTTTGCCCATTTTTCTTTTTCTTTCTTTTTTTTCTTTTTGTTTTTGTTTTTGGTGCTGAGTTTTGTAAGTTCTTTATAAATTTTGGATATTAATCCCATATTAGATGTATTATTGGTGAATATGTTCTCCCATTTAGTGGGTTCTCTTTTCATTTTGTTTATGGTTTCCTTTGCTGTGTAAAAACTTTTTAGTTTGGTGTATTCTCATTTATTTATTTTCTCTTTTGTTTCCCTTGCCTGAGGCAATATAATCAGAAAAAAAATATTGCTATGAGAAGTATCTGACATTTTACTGCCTATGTTTCTCCTAGAATTTTTATGGTTTTGAGTCTAACATTTAAGTCTTTGATCCATGTTGAGTTTGTTCTTATGCATGATATAAGAAGGTGGTTTAGTTTCATTTTTTTCACGTATCTGTCCAATTTTCCCAACACCATTTATTGAATAGACTGTCTTTATCCCACTGTATGTTATTGCCTCTTTTGTCAAATATTACTTTAGTGTAAAGTCATGGGTTTATTTCTGGGCTCTCTATTCTGTTCCATCAAGCTATGCATCTGTTTAATGCCAGTACCATGCTGTTTTGATTACTATACCCTTGTAGTACAGTTTGATATCAGATACCATGATTCCTCCTTGTTCTTCTTTCACAAGCTTGCTGTGGCTCTTCGAGATCTTTTGTGGTTCCATATAAATGTTTGGATTTTTTTTCTGGTTCTGTGAAATATACAACTGATATCTTAATAGGAATTGTAGAATTATAGATTGCTTTGGGTAAGGAACTTTCTAACATTGGGAGGGGGGAAGCCAACACACACTATTAAAATTTCAGATAATACAAATTGCATAAAGTAGGGAATATAATTCCTCTTTTAGTCCTAGGAATTTGGTGTTTGGTGTAAAATATACACTGTAAATCCTTAAGGCTTTTTGTTTTTCCTCTTTTATCTTTTATTCCCTTTGCAGGTGAGGAAATCAAATAGTTTCACTTAAATAGTTGGCTCCAAAGCATTCTTAAATTCCAATAACAGATTCTATGTATGCTTTATGTCTTTTCCTACTGTTTAATGTTAACTCAAGGTTGGGAGCATGACATAAGGGGGAGTATGCTAATTATGCATGTACATGCTGTTATGTAGGTAATGTTCATATATAATACTTAAATAACAGTTGTAGAGAAACATATACCCTCAAACTTTAGAAGGAATGTATAGACTGCAACAGCTGTTATTTTTGAGGCTTTAATTTATGCAAATATTTGAATTTGCCAGTTTTGCTTTTCATTAGCTTCATCAGAGTACAAAAGAGAAATGTTAATATTCCTTTTATCAGCAAACAGCTTATAAATTTCCTGTTTTCTTTCCCCATTTTATAAAGAGTAAAAAGAAAGCATTTAACATAAAGCTTCATGACATATTAAAGGAGAGGAAAATGTGAGTGCTTAAGCAATGATGCTGAGAAGGGAACATGTGATACTAGGTAATATGTGCTTTGATGGAAGAAAACAAGAATACCTCCTCAGGGTCAACAATAACTTCATTTTTCAGCAGTTAGCTCTGTTATGATTCAGAGATAAATGAAAACATTCCATGAATAATCAGTAGTTTGGGGAGTTATTTTTTATTATTTGCCTAACAGGTCTTTCATTTCCAAAGCATCATAGCAGTAGAAAAAAAGATATATGCAAAGGCTGTCACTGAGATGCAAACACTTGACATTCAAAACACCCTGCATATAACCATGCCTCAGGTTTGAAGTTTTTCATTTGTTTTTCAATTGCTCTTCGTTGCTTTTCCAGCTCACTCCTACAATTCTATTAGTAGAAACTCTTTTGCTTATCACTACTAGGATGAAGAATTGTGGAGAAGCATTCCATGAGAAAGCTTTGATGTCCTGGCTGGTTGTTAAAGGATGAGAAGCTATTTCCTAGGGCTGGGAATGGGAAGCAAGGGGCTGCCATACTGAAGGGAACTAATAAGTGAAGGAAGAAATAGCTTAGAGTTCAGAGAACTATAAACAATTTGCAGGGAATAGTGGAAAATAGGCTGAAGGGGTAAGGCAAAAAAGGAGCCTGAATTTCAAAATGTCAATATTGCTGAACAATTAGTGAATTGTTTTAGGAGGGTAATGATATTGTGATTGATAACAGAAGAAAGATCACTGTGCTTCATTGTGGAGAATGGATTAGAAAGCAACAATATTTTTGGCAGGGAGTACAAAGAGGTTGCTACAGACATTTATGGGGAGATGACAGTGGTCTTAAGTATAATGGATAACTATAGAGCTATTACTTTCCAATTGCATTAAGAGTTAAACAAATTTTTCAGTCCTGGCTATACATATGGTATTGCAGACATATAGACTCTCTACACAATAGCCACTTTCCCATTCTTCCTTGCTAATTGCTTTCTGGTACTGAGGGCCACAAACTTTAGCGCCCTACTACGTCCTGATACATACTAATTTGGGAATGAGAATAAGATGCAATTCTGGCCAGTAAAACTTGAGAGAATGACTCTGAGGCCTTTTCATTAGTCTTAAAAAAGGAACACATGGAGAAGATATCCACCAATGATATAAACGATGAGGGGTCAATATCCAAAATCTGTAAAGAACTTGTACAAATTAACACCAAAATCCAAACAATCCAATTAAAACATGGGCAGAAGACCTGAATAGACATTTCTTCAAAAAGGACATCCATATGGCCAATAGGCATATGGCCAAACAGGCAAAAGTTCTCAATGTCACTAGTCATCAGAGAAATGCAAATTAAAACCACAATGAGATATCACCTCATACCTGTCAGAATGGCTATCATCAATAGAGCGACAAACAACATGTGTTGGAGAGGATGTGGAGAAAAGAGAACCCTCGTGCACTATTGTTGGGATTGCAAATTGGTGCAGCCACTGTGGAAAACAGCATGGAGTTTCCTGAAAGTATTAAAAATAGAACTACCTTATGATATGTCTTGGTATTTACCCCAAAAAATCCAAACACTAATTTAAAAAGATATTTATACCCGTATGTTCACTGTAGCATTATTTACAATAAACAAGATATGGGAAAGAAAACTAAGTGTCCATTGATAGATGAGTAGACAAAGAAGATATGGCGCGCATGCGCACGTGCACACACACACACACACACACACACACACACGGTCTGTCCAGAAGGTATCCAGCCATGTACTATGAAAAATAGAGACATTTAATGAAGAAGATACAAGATACAAGAAACTGCACATAGGACAATTGAACCTCAGACCCCTTCAAAGTAGGCACCTTGGGACCTCACACAGTTCTCCCAATCACCATCAGCTGCACCGCCATAATTTCCTGAACCTCATCGATGGTCTGAAATCTCCTCTCTTTCAAAGGCGATTTCAGTTTTGGGAGTGGCCAGAAGATGCAGGACACCAAATCTTGGCTACAGAGAGGACTGAGTCACCTGGGTGATTTGATATTTTGCAAAAAAACTGCATGAGATGTGATGCATGAGTGGTGCATTGTCACGATGAAGCTGCCAATCACCAGTTGCCTTTAACTGTGGCCCTCTGAATCATCCAAATAGTTCTGTGGAGGAATATTCAAGCTTAATGTAAAATTTGGTGCAGATTCCTTGCTCTACTCATTCAATCATTTTGAATGTGATGGCCACATAGCACACATGCTCACTCAATGGCATCTACAGGACCCCTGACTAGTGCAATGAAGTTGTCATTGTTCACACATATGCATTCCAGTCCACTCATCTTGGTTGCCAGGTTACATTAATGTCATGCAAACCATTATCATTATATGAGCGATGGCTGGACATTTTCCAGACAGACACATATTATTAGAATATTAATCATAAAAAAGAATAAAATCTTACCATTTGCAAAACCAGAAATGGACCTAGAGGGTTTTATGTTAAGTGAAAAAATTCTCAGAGAAAGACAAATACCATATGATTTCATTTATGTATAGAGTCTAAACAAAATATATAAACAAACAAAACAGAAACAGACTCATAGAGAGACCAAACTGAAACTGCCAGATGAGAGAGGGTTTGGGGAGCTAGGTGAAAAAAGTAAAGGGATTAAGAACTACAAAGTGGAAGTTAAAAATAATCATGGGGATGTAAAGTACAGCATAGGGAATACAGTCAATGATATTATAGTAACTACCATATTGAGCCATGGATAGTGTGTATTTTTTTTTACCCAAATTTTTGAAGGAAAATATAAGAATGCACATTATATGCAGGTAGTACTAATTCCACATCTATATAAATGTTTTTTAATTCTTTTTAAAATGTCTTTTTTTTTTGGTAAGCAATATAACACTTTATTTTTAGCTGAATCTCTGACCACGAATATTCTAATAGGCAAGACATGAACATACAGAGCACTGTTTTCAGGCCAATGCTACTAGGCCTCTATTTTGCCCTCCAAAATCCAATCTCATGTCCTTTATCTTACCAATGTAGTCCTAGACCTTGTGAGGTAGGGAGAAGAGAAGAACAGAGACAGAAAAAGAGAGACACAGAAACAAGAAAGAAAGACAGAGAGAGAGGGAGAAGACAGAGATGGAGAGAGAATGAGCATTTGGAAATATTTTAATGGCAATGAGCCTTCATATCCACTAGCCAATATGGTCCATTCAATGACTTGATATCTGATTAAACACATAGGTATTTCTTTTTCTTGGGAAGAGCAGAGATAGGGTGAAAAGAAAAAACCTGAAGATAAAAAAAAAGAATCCTAGTGCCTCCCCTCCCTATAGACTTACAACAATAGTGACAAAGAAAATAAATTCTCTTTTTAAGTGATTTTCCAAGAAGTGCCCACAGACCTTCAGTTACACAAAAAGCTGTATCCTAAAACTGATAGTGACCAATTAGCCAACATTGAAAATGGATGAAATAGGGCCAAGATAGAGGTGTAGATAAATACATTTTTCCTTCTCCCACAACCAAAAGAAGGACAACAATAAATTTAATAACAAAAAATAAGCAGAACTGCCAGAAAATCAAACTGTATGGAAGTCCAATATCTAAGGAGTTAAAGAAGAAACATTCATCCAGACCAGTAGGAGGGGTGGATATAGGCAGCCGGGGTAGAGAAGATGCATAGCAAGGCCGCAGATGGAGGATTGGGTGGTGGCGAGGCTGTGGATGATGGACAGGGAAGTTCCACATATGCATGCAGATAAACAAGGAGGAACAACTGAGGGGCAAGACAGACCATTCAACCCAGGGTTTCAACTCAGGAAAACAAAGACTCAAATCCTCTGGCTGTAAAAATCTGTGGGGGTTGTGGTGGCAGGAGAAACTCCTCAGTGAGGTGGTGTCTCATTGTGGTTTTAATTTGCATTTCTCTGATGATTAGTGATGTTGAGCATCTTTTCATACATCTATTAGCCATCGGTATGTCCTTTTTGGAGAAATGTCTATTCAGGGCTTTTGCCATTTTTAAATTGGGTTGTTTGTATTTTTGGTGTTGAGTTTTGTAAGTACTCTATAAATTTTGGATGTTAACCCCTTATTGGATGTATCAGCTAATATGCTCTCCCATTCCATGGGTTGACTTTTTATTTTGTTGATGGTTTCCTTTCCTGTGCCAGAACCTTTTAGTTTGATGTAGTTGCATTTGTTTATTTTTTTCTTTTGTTTCCCTTGCCCGGGGAGACATACCCAATAAAAATTTCTATGAGCGATGTCCGAGATTTTGCTGGTTATGTTTTCTTCTAGGATTTTTATGGTTTCAGGTCTAACATTTAAGTCTTTGATCCATTTTGTATTTATTCTTGTATGTACTGTAAGAAGGTGGTCTAATTTCATTTTTGTGTACATATCTGTCCAATTTTCCCAACACCATTTATTGAATAAACTATCTTTAGCCCATTGTATGTGCATTCTTCCTCTGTTGAATATTAATTGAGTATACAGGTGTGGGTTTATTTCTGGGCTCTCTATTCTGTTCTATTGATCTATGTCTGTTTTTATGCCAATACCATGCTAAAACACCAGAAATATTTTATGAAGCTGAGTGCTTTATGATTATATTGAGGTGGTAAATTAATCAACCACCAAACTGCCCTACGTCCTGTTAAATGAGACAAACTCCACTTATTTAATACATTTTTTAATTTGGATTGTCTGCTACATGTAGCCAAAGACATCCTAACTGATACTTATGTGAAAATATGGAACTGAATTAAAAAATATCCAATACACATAAACCTTTGGAAATTTGTACCCCAAAATGTACAGGGAGGACCCATACATCTTTATGCAGTTTTCCCCAGTGGCACTATCTTATATAATGACAGTACAATATCAAGACCCAGAACCTTAGAACATGTTACCTGACACAGCAAAGGTAGTCCACTGAAGTGATTAAGAGTAAAGACCTTGAGATGGGGAAATAGTTGTGAATTATCCAGGTGGGTGAATCTAATTCCATGAGGAAATTGACATTGGTAAAATCCACAGAATTTACTAAGATTTTACTCAGTTTTCTGCACCTATTTGTGTGTGTGTATATAGTGTGTATAGTATGAAATTTGATCTCATGTGTTGATTCATGTACTATGACCAGGATATAGAACTGTTCATCACAATGAAACTTCCTTGTGCTATGCTTTTATAGCCATACCCACCCCTTTTTCCTTTCTTTGCAATTCTTAACCCCTGGAACCACTAATCTGTGTTCCATTTCTACAATTCTGCTATTTTGACCATGTTATATAAATGGAATCATCCAGTTTGCTAAACATTTGGGATTTTTCCCCACTTAGTTTTATTCACTTGAGATCTATTCAAGTTGATGTATGTAGCAATAGTTTGTTCCTGTTTCTTGCCGTGTAGTATTCCATGGTATTGGTGTACCATAATTTAATTATTCATCTGCTAAAGGACATTTGAGTTGTTTCCAGCTTTGGTCAGTACAAGGAAGGCTTCTTTAAATGTTAATATACAGCTTTTGGTGTGTACATAGTTTTCACTACCATGGGATAAATGCTCAAGGATACAATTGTTCAGGTATATGGTAAGTCTATCTCAGTTTTATAAAGAACTGCCAAAATATTTTTCATAGCAGCTATTCAATTTTATATTCCCACCAATAGTGTATCAGTGATTCAGTTTATCCATATTCTTACAAAGAATTTGGTGTTACCATTATTTTTTATTTTAGTCATTCTAATAAAAATGTAGTGATATTCATTGTATCTTTGATTTGTATTTCCCTAATGAATAATGAAGTTGAACATCTTTTATGTGCTTATTTTGACATCTTTATATCTTCCTTAGAGAAATATCTGTTTATGTCTATGATAGGCAGAACAATTGCCTCCCAAAGATATCGCATCAGAATAAGGTTTTCCATATCTCATGGAGAACCATAAGGTTCTTCAGAACCTTAGAACATGTTACCTGACACAGCAAATGTACTTTGCTGAAGTTATTAAGGGTATGGACCTTGAGATAGTGAGATTGTTGTGAATTATCCAGGTGGGCCCAACCTAACTCCATGAGTCCCTAAGTGGAGAAGATTCCAGGAAAAGATGTAACTAGGAAAGAAAGATCAAAGATGCAGAGATTGTAGAGAGATGGAATATCATGAGCTTTCCATGATACAGATAGGGGCCATGAGCCAATGAATGCACGTGATCTCTAGAAAAGCAAGGATATAAACTCTCCTCTAAAAGCTCCCAAAAGAAATACAGCCCTGCAGACAGCTGGATACTTAACTAGGCCAATGAGACCTGTTTTTGACATATGATGGTAAGAAAATAAAAATGTAGTTTTTTTAGCAGCTAAGTTTGTGGTGATTTGTTACCACAGCAATAGAAAATCAATGCAATGCTTTTTACCCATTTCAATGGGATCACTTGTTTCTTTTTTAAAAAAGATTTTATTTATTTATTTTTAGACAGAGGGGAAGGGAGGGAGAAAGAGAGGGAGAGAAACATCAATATGTGGTTGCCTCTCATGCACCCCATACCAGGGACCTGGCCAGCAACCCAGGCATGTGCCTTGACTGGGAATCAAACTGGCAATGCTTTGGTTCACAAGCCCGTGCTAAATCCACTGAGTCACACAAGCCAGGGTGGATTACTTGTTTCTTTAATGTTGAGTTTTGAGACCTCTTTTCATATTCCAGGTATTAAATGTCCTTTGCTGGCTGCGTGCTTTGGAAATGTTTGACCTTAGTCTGTAGTTCGTTTTTTCATGCTTTTCATGCAGGCTTTTGGAGAACAAAGGTTTTTAACTTTGACGAAGTGAAATTTATCAACTTTCTTTATGGATCATGATTTTGATGTCAAGTCTAAAAACTCTGCTTAACCTAGATTATAAATATTTTCTCCTTTTTTTCTAGTTATTTTAAAAATTATGGTTAAAATGTAATATAAAATTTAACATTTTAGCTATTTTTAAGTGTACACACATTTGTGGCATTAAGTATATCATATTTTCGTGCAATTTTCTCCACTGCTCATGTCCAGAATTTTTCATTTCTAACTGAAACTCTGCACCTATTAAATATTGACTCCTATTCTCCCCTTTCCTCTCTCTGCTTCTAAGAATATGGTTGTTCTAGGTACTTCATATAAGAAGAATCATACAAAATTTGCCATTTTGTGTCTGCTTATTTTAGTTATCAAATCTTTTCAAGGTTCATCCATGTTGTAATATGTATCAGAATTGTATTTCTTTTTAAGGCTGAAAATAATACCACCTTTTGATAGATTTTGGGGTTTCCATCTTTTGTCATTGTAAATAATGCCTGTAGAAATTTTGGTGTGCAAATATCTATCTCTGCTTTCAATTATTTTTGATACATATCTAGAAGTGAAATTGCTGGATATTCATTTATTGTTTTTTTTTAAGTAACTGCTATAGTTTGCCACCCTGGCTGCACCATTTCACATTCCCACTGGGAACGTCCTCAACATTCTGTTACATTATACCCTTTGTCTGTTTCCCATTTTCTGGATTCTATATGTTGCCGTCTCACAATTAACTGTCTTGTTTTGGTGTCACACAGCCACCAATTGCTTCCTGAGAAAGGGTGCATAAGAGATAGATTTTTGTAACTTGCCTGTCTGAAAATGCATTGTTTTATTCTGACACTTGATTATTTGGTTGGGTATTTCATCCTAGGTTAAAAGCATTTTCAAAGGCTTTACTTCCTTGAGTTACAGCTTCCAGTGTTTCTACTGGCAAGTTCAAAGAAATGTTTATTTTCACTCTTTCCATGTAACATATTTCCTTTTTTCCCTTTGTGAAAGTTTTCACTATCTTCTTTTGATTCCCATTCTTCTGTAATTTCACAATTATATACTTTGTTGTTGATATTTTTCATCCATAGTGCTGGGTACTTGGTAGGCTAATTGAATTTGAAAACTCATGTGTGACTTTTTTGGAATTTTTTTTTCTTTTTAAACAATTGTTTAGGCTTCCAGTCAAGATGCCAATATTGGCAGAAATGGCTCATCCTTGGCACAACCACGTCAAAATTACAACTAAAATATAGAACAACCATCACTCAGAACCATCAGAAATTGAGCTGAATGGAAATCTGACAACTAAGGAATTTAAAAAAACCACATCCATTGAGACTGGTAGGAGGGGTGAGATGTGAAGCAGGCTGGTGCTGGGGTCCAGCCTCGGTGGGGTCTCAGGGTCCCCGAAGGATGCACAGCTAAGGCGAATGAAGCAAGACACCCAGTGGGGTGCCGGAGAACAGGCAGGATCTCTAGACCTGACTGACTCACCGAGAAAAATCAATCTTTATTTTTATAAGGGAGGTTATACAACATTCAATGCATAGTGTGATTATTAAAACAGAAATGGTTACCACAGAAATAATTTCTAAAAACACAGAAGGTTTCACAGATCAATCATATTAAACAAAGAAATAACCAAAAAGTACAGGAAGTCCCACAGATCAACCATATTAAACAAAGGTTATTTTGACCAAGAGGGTCATTAATCAGATAGCCAATGAAGCTATACGGGCACAAACTTTCAGGTGCCAATTAGTAACTAGGTATCTATCAAAATTCTAGGAATTGGTTTAAATTAAAAAAGGGTGAAAGGGGTGAATTATAGGTATATAGAAATCGACTATTATCCATTGAAATTAAATTTATCTCCATTAGATAACTGGATTTTTGCCTAGATTTTTTGATTTATACATCTTGGGGGGGCATGTTTTGTGTTCGTTTCCATGTATTGAGATTATTAGTTTGAACTAGAACTCCTTGTTCCTATACACACCTGTCCAGGGTATGGGAGGGGTAGTGGTTCTAATAAATCTTAAGCTTTCAGGTGGCGACTCCCTAAGAAACATTCCTAGCAACAGCTTCCTTCAGCATTCTGGCAGTTGGTCTGTCCTTAACTTCCCAGGTGAGGGAAACAGGCAACATCAGGGTTGCTAGGGGTCTCTATTCTGTGGTCAACAAGTCATTTCATGCAGAATCAGAGGCATCGTGAAGATTTTTTATTATAACACACAGGTATCCAAAATCCCACCACCTATTGCTAGCAGGGATAGGCATACGGAAGGAGACAGACAGGAGATCTGGTAACACTTGCCTCTGCTGTGCAGATGTGTCTCACCTGACCTGACTGTGTCAAAGGTCAGCTGTTGGTCAGCTCCCGACAGGCTGGTCTCTCACCCACATGTGGTGGATAAAAATTTGAGAGGGATACCTCAGGAGTAAGCAGGCCCAGCTCCACATCAGACCTCCCAGTGCAGGGTTCCTGTGCCAGGAAGATAAGTCCCCACAACTTCTAGTTCAAAAAGCCAGTGGGGATTGAGTCAGCAGAAGAAATTTTGGAGCCCCAAGCAGTTCTTCTTAAAGAACCCACACATGGACTCACCTACTCAGACTCATTCCCTCTGAAATCCAGTGCCTGGTGGCAGCTTGAAGGGCCCCAGTGGCATACTGGGAGAGGCTGAAGTGTCTGGCATTGGAGCAAGCAGAGACCATTGTCCCTTCTCTGAGCCCTGCTATCCCTCAGAGCCATAGAACCCACAGGCCGGTGCCAAATCTGAGACTCCATCAACCTAGCTACACCGTTCAACCTGCCTTGGAGCTACCCAGAGACTCCACCCCACCCAACTTATGATCACATCCAAGCTACTTTTCCATGTGCATGGCTGATCTTGGCTCTTGTATTACAACTTCCTAAATTCTATCAAACAGGAAACAGTTGGCCTCAGTGAGCTCAAGACCAGGCATTAGCAGCACCCAGATTAGTTTTATAGCTTGGCTGCACCTGGGAATCTCCAAGCCCAGCACAAGTAGCAGCCATCTCAGATTGCTTTATAGCTCAGGAAGGGTGGCCCTGGGCAAAACACAGGTAGGGGCTGACCATAGTCTGCACCACCCAGGAAAACCCCAGGGCCAGAGCACCCAGTAGGCAGATACAGATCACTTCAGAGCACTGCCACCATGCCCCTGCACAGCTGATCTTCCACGGAGGGCAGAGGTTGGTGGTAAGTGGTCACAGCCAATCCTTGCAATTGACTGGCCTCAGTAAATCCCTCTCATTGATCTGCCAACAGCAACCAAGGCTCAGCTATAAAAGAAGGGTGTACTCAGCTGACATGGAGGGGCACACCTTGAATACACAGCTTGGATGATAGCGGAGGCTGTGCCAGTGGACCCTATAGGACACCTAGTACATTAGGGCACACTAACAAGACACAGAGTCAAAGCAGCTCTATGTAACACTAGATACAAACACAAGGAGGCTGCCAAAGTTGGGAGACATAGAAACATGGCCCAAATGAAAGAACAGACCAAATTTCCAGAAAAAGAGCTAAACAAAATGGAGATAAGTCATCTTTCAGATTCAGAGTTATAAGGATACTCAAAAAACTTAGTGAGGGCCTTAGCAGCATAAAAAAGATCCAATCAGAAACACAGGATTCACTAATTGAAATAAAGAACAATTTTCAGGGAAACGACTGTAGAGTGAATGAAGCTGAGAATCATATCAATGATCTGGAACATAAAGAAGCAAAAAACGACCAATCAGAACAACAGGAAGGAAAAAGAATCCAAAAAAATGAGGGTAGTATAAGCAGCCTCTGGGACAGCTTTGAGAAATCCAACGTTTGCATCATAGGGGTGCCAGAAGAAGAGAAAGAATTGGAAATCTATTTGAAAAAATAATGAAAGAAAATTTCCCCAAATTGATGAAGGAAATAGACATACAAATCCAGGAAGCACAGAGAATCCTAATCAAGTTGGACCCAAAGAGGACCACACCAAGACAATACATATTTAAAATGCCAAAGGTTAAAGATAAAGAGATAATCTTACCAGCAGCAAGAGATAAGAAGTTAGTTACTTACAAAAGAGTAACAGGGAGAAAGGGGAAAATGGTGCAGGGATCAAGAAGCATAATTGGTAGGAACAAAATACACAGGGGGGTGTTAAATATTGTATAGGAAAGGGAGAAGCCAAAGAACTTACATGCAGGACCAATGGACATGAACTAAGGTGGGGAATTGCTGGAGGGAAGGGGGTTACTAGGTTGAGGGGGACAAAAGGAAAAAAATTGGGACAACTATAACACCATGATCAATAAAATATACTAAAAACTATTTAAAATTTATTTTTTATTTAAAACTTACTGGTGACATAAGTATTATATTAGTTGCAGATGTACAGGCATTTATATAGTTTATGAAGTGATCACCTTGATAAATCTAGTATACATCTGACACCATATTTGGTTATTACAATATATTCCCTATCCTGTACTTTTACATCCCCATTACTATTCTGTAACTACCAATTTGTACTCCTAAGTCCCCTCACATTTTTCACCCAGCTCCCCAACCCCTCTCCCATCTGGCAACTGTCAAAACGTTCTTGGTATCTGTCTGTTTCTGTTCTGCTTGTTTGTTTATTTGGTTTTTTAGAGTTCACATATAAGTGAAATTATCTGGCATTTGTCTTTCTCTGACTGAGTTATTTCACTCAGCTCAATATCCTAAATGTCCATCCATATTGTTGCATACAGCAAGATTTCCTTCTTTTCTACAGCTGAATCATAATCCTTTGTATATATACACTTTTTCTTTATCTATTCATGTCTTGCTGAACACTTATCCAGGTTGCTCCCATACCTTGGCTATTGTAAATAATGCTGCAATGAACACATGGATTTGTGTGTCTTCTTAATTTTGTTTTGAGTATTTTAGGACTAATACCCAGAAGTGGAGTTGCTGGGTTCTTCTTTGTCTCTTGCTATCATCTTTGTTTTAAAGTCTATTTTGTCTGGTGTTACAATCTCAGGGTTTTTTTGTTTTGTTTTGTTTTGTTTATATTTTCATGAAATATCTTTACCAAGCCCTTTACTTTCAGTCTGTGTGTGTCTTTTGATTTGAAGCGAGTCTCTTGTAGACAGCATATGTAAGGGTCTTATTTGTTATCCATTCAGTCACAAGTCTTTTGATTGGAATATTTAATCCATTTGCATTTAAAGTAATTGGTGATAGATTATATTTATTGACCTTTTATTATTCATATTTTTAATTTTTTTCTTCTTTTTAAAGAAGACCCTTTAACGTTTCTTGCAATACTAGTTTGGTGGTGATGAACGCCTTTAGCTTTTGCTTGTCTGGGAAGTTCTTTATCTTCAATTCTAAATGATAGCTTTGCTGGGTAGAGTAATCTTGGTTGTAGGCCCTTGCTTTTCATCACTTTGAGTATTTTATTCCAAGCCCTTCTGGCCTGAAACATTCCTGTTGAGAAATCAGCTGACAGAAATGTAGGAGCTTCCTTGTAGGTAATTAACTGCTTTTCTCTTGCTGCTTTTAAGATTTTCTGTTTATCTTTAATTTTTGGAATTTTAATTATGATGTGTCTTGGTGTGGACCTCTTTGGGTTAATCTTGTATGGGACTCTCTGTACTTCCTGTACTTGTATGTCTATTTTCTTCACCAGGTTAGAAAAATTTTCCATCATTATTTTTTCAAAGAGGTTTTTAATTCCTTCCTCTCTTTCTTCTCTTTCTGACACCCCCAAGATATGAATGCTGGTACACTTGAAGTTGTCCCAGAGGATTCTTGCACTATCTACATTTTTTAATTTCTATTCTCTTTTGCTGTTTTGATTGGGTGTTCTTTGCTTCCATCTATTCTAAATCACTGATTCGTTCTTTGCTTTATCTACTCTATTGTTGATTCCTTTTAATTTATTTATTTCCATTAGTGTATTCTTCATTTATTACTTTTTTTATGGTTTCAATGTCCTTTTTTATGCTGTTGAAGTTCTCACTAAGTTCTTTGAGCATCCTTATAACCATTGTTTTAAACTATATATCTGATTTCCTCCATTTCATTTAGTTTTTTTCTTCCTGGAGATTTTTCTGTTCTCTCATTTGGGAACTTTTTCTTTGTTTCCTCATTTTGGGTGCTTCCCTGTGTTTCTTTCTATGTATTCAGTAGAGCTGCTATATCTCTCTGTCTTGAAACAGTGGCCTATGTAGTAGGTGTCCTGTAGAGCCCTGTGGTACAGCCTCCCCAGTCACCCAAGCTGGGTGCTCCAGGTGTACAGCATGTTAGCTGTGTGCACTGTCCTGTTGTAGTTGAGCCTTGATTGCTATTGGCATATCACTTGGAGGGCCTGATCCCCAGGCCAATAGGATTTGATGACTGGCTGTGACTATAGCAGAAGAGCTTCTTTAAAGGGATCAACTCCATGGAGCAGGACTCGCTTCTGTGGAGCTTTGGTGCCTGCCAAGTCTACCTGTTGAGTGTGTCTCTTGTGGTAGTGATCGAGTTTTAAACTGTCATTGTCTGAACTTGACCACTGGGTGTGATGGCTCTGGGCCTTCCAGGAGATGAAAGGTCATCCACTGCCTGTGCCCTGGTAGGGCCCACCCAGCATGAACCACAGAGAGATCTACAGATGGCTATTACTGGTGTTGGTCTTGGATGTGCCTAGGAGAGGCTGACTTGCAAACGGAGGCTGGCTGCTGCTTGTGCCAGATCTGGGGCCACTTAGTGAGAGGTACAGGGTACACACAGGCCAAAAGCTGCTTCTTGAGAGATGTTAGGAATGTCTGAAGAATTAGCCAAGGCAGGTTATTTGTATGGAAAAACCACTGGAAATAGCTTGGGTGGGCCCACAGGCTGGGTGGGGCGGGTTCCTGGAATTACCATGGTGGGGCAAACACTGTTAGCTGGGTTGATGGAGACTTAGATATAGTGCTCACCTACTGGCTCTATGGAATAATGGCTTCTGCCAGCATTTCTGTCTGGGAGAATGCTGTCCCACCAGACCTCATCCTAAAGCCAGACAATTCATTTTCTCCATGTATGTCTCTGGTGCCTTGTGAGTTGCTATCCAGCACTGGAGCTCAGAGTGTGTGAGTCAGAGTAAGTCCATGTATGGTCTCTTTAAGGGAAATGCATGGATACCAGGAGCCTTCGTCTCCCTCAGCCACACCCGCTGCTGCATTTTATAGACAGAAGTTATGGGGACATCTCTTCCTCTCACTGGAACCCTGGGGTGGGGAAACTTGTGTGGGACTGGGACTCCTCTCTCCTCAGGTGGGACCTTTGAAGCTGAGATATCCATGACACATAGTTGTGGAATCACCTTTTCTATGTCTCTTCCCCACCTACCTGCCTCTGTGTGGCTTCTTCTTTACGCACTTAGTTACAGGGCTTCTGTTCAGCTAGATTTCAGGCATTCTGAATGATGGTTGTTCTATAGCTTAGTTACAATTTTGATGTGGTTGTGGGAGGTTCCATGTACCATATTTACCTACATGGTCATCTTGACCAGAACTTCCCTATTTCTGGGAAATTAAAAACATTTTTTGTTTGATTTTTTTTCCTTCTATAGTATCTGCTCTCTCTCATTTTGATGTTGGATAACCTTGTCTAATCCACTAATTTCTTAACTTTTCTCTCTTTCTTCCAGAGTTTTGTCTTTTTTGCTTTTTGTTTTAATTTCTGGGACATTTCCTCAGCATATCTTCCAAACCATTTATGAGTTTTTAAAAGTTTCTGTTATTACTTTTTAACTTCTAGCACCTCATTTTGCTTTTATGAACATTCCTTTACATGACCTTTTATTTTCATGATTGCAAAATTTCTCATTTCTCTAAAGGTATTTATTATAATTAAAAAGTTTGTTTTCTGTTCTCTGCTTTCTTGTCTTCAATTGCTTTTTTGTTGTTGTTTTATTTTGGTCTCTGTCTCTCAGTTTAAAGGATTTCTTTAAAAGATGTGGAGTGATCCACAACTAACTGTTTATAGGTAAGGGTCCAGAAACAAAAGCTGACTAGAAGTTCTAGGTATGTAGGTGGAGCTCATTGGTTTTTATTCTTCATTATAGGAAAACGTGGTTGGGTCATTTCAATACCAATCCTCAACTGTCAGTAACTGTTGGTCTGATTTCATCCGCTGGTCAGTTTATTTACAGAGAAATCTTATAATGTCTTGGCTGTCAGCAAAGTCTGTGCTCTCTTCATAGTACCACCTGGTACAGTTAAGCACTAAAATAAAGTTTTAGTCTGACTGTTGTAAGAGCTCAGGAAAGATAGAGATCAATGAGTAGTGGCAAAGTTGGGGGATATCTTATCAGATGGTGGGATAATTTCTGAAAAAAATATAGGTTAGTTAGAAACTGAGGTGAGGCATACCCCCCGCCCTTCAGGGAGCACACCCAAACCTTTCGTTTCCTCCTCTTCTTTCCCCGCAGATGTGCATTTTCTAAACTCTAAGGGTCCCCACAATACTTGCAACCAGGGGAGCAATGGGCAGTGGCGGCTTTTCCCGGGCTTACCCCCTGAGCCTGTCTCCAAGGACTCCTTTTCTCTGACTTTTCAGTGAGCCAAAGTGGCCCTGCCTAAGCTCTCCTGTTGCTTCTTCTACCCTAAACCCTTCCTTGTTTCATTGTCCCTAGCTTTAATAAGTATACTCTCAAAATTAAAGAAAAAAAAAGAAACTGAGGTGAAACTGAGAGCATCAGATTGAACAAGTAGTTATATTCTGTAGAGAGGGGAGTGATCCCTTTCACCTGATATTGTAGTACTGATATTCACCTGATATTGCTGACCGAGACATGTATCTCTAATGAAGTCTCTATTCAGTTATAAAATAACCTCGTGACTTTGGTAAGCCATTAATCTCTAAGAAATTCAATTTTTTCAACTGAAAAATCTGGGGAAACTATCTGTGAAGTCCTGTCTATATCTAAAGTTTCTTTAAGGTACTCATTAAGATAATTTTTATTGAATGACTTTTTGAGTGAATGTCATAATTAGTAATTAATTATATAGTTCATTGGAGTGAACTTAAGAACTGTAAAATTACTCCCATGAAAAAAGTAATATTTTGTTTTAAGTTATAGGGAACTCGATGACTTCATTTACATTAAATGTATATGCATGCTGCTTTAAAAAAATCTGTCCATTTGTTATATGTAAGTGTACTATTATTATTTTCCTTTTAATATAGTAAAAAACTGAAGAATGAAACAAACTATGTTGAAATCACGACCTTGTTCCTTCCTTTTGCATATAGACAGAGGATATCATTGAAGCAAGAAAATGGTGTCTTTCTTTTTGAAGGCAATGTATAACTGTGCCATTTCTAAATGGGGAATTGATTTAAATTATTTGTTAAATAAACCCTTATTTAGGTGTCTACTGTAGGTTAGGCATTTGTGTCAGGTGTGGTAGTCACAGAAGTGAAAAGCATATTCCCTGACTTCCAATAGTTTGTAGCCTAGTAGGGAAAAAAAGGCAATTCAGCACATCACCAAGTATTTTACAGTCTGAGACCACAGGAATGTAGAAATGGAACCTCTGTAATTGATGTCTACTTTGCCTTACCTAGAAGCTACTCTTTTTTTTTTTGAATAGTTTCCAAATTTTTCTTTGGGAATTACCCTTCTTCTCATTTCATGTACTTTGACTGGAGCTGTGGGCATATGATTTAAATCTGGCTCATTAGGACATCATATACATTGGGCCATAGTGACTGGCTCAGGGATGATTGCACAAGCCAAGCCAAGCCAACTTGCTGCAGTCAGAAGCAATCTGGGGACAGAGAACACTACATTCAGGGGATATTCCAATATTTGACTATGGATGGGGCTTGGATCTGAGTGGGCAACATTAGGAGATAAGGCTAAAATGGTGGGCAGGAACCATTTATAAAGAACCTTGTATGCTGTGCTAGAGATGGGGGAGCTATTAAGGGATTTTAAACCTGGAATTCACATGATCATATTCATGATTTAGAAGAATTAATCTGATAGGGATATGAAATGGGTTAGGAGGAAGATGAAGCAGAAAGAAAGGGAAGAATTGAGATGCCCCAGTAAGTCATCCAAACCATGCCTAATGAGAAACCTGAACTATGGGGATGGTAGAGGGGATAAGAAAGAGGGACATTGTGGGAGTGTTACCCAGGACCTCTCCAGAAGAAACAACAGAATGGGGAAACATAATAGCAACAGTTTCCTGGAGTTGAGTTCATGTCTCATTCAGAAAGTGGCAGTAATTTTCAGAAAACAAAAGCAAAATATAAGTTTCACTTAAGACCATGTTTCTTAAAGTTTAACGTATACACAAATCACCTGGGGATCTTGTTAAAATGCAGATTTTGATTCAGGGTGGGATCTGAGATCCTGCGTTTGTAACAGGTTCCCAAGTGATGCTGGTGCTGCTGGTCTGCAGACTATACATTGTGCAGCAAAGACTTAGGACTTTTTGAGGTGTGAGTGGATCATTGAAATAAAAAGGTCCAGCAGGCAGTCAGTGTAGGTTCTAGACTTTAGGAAAGATAGAGATTTGGGCTCTGGGTATTCGGGAGTCATCAGCAAATAGGTGGTGGTGATACTGGAATATGAAGATAATGGCACAAGGATAGTGTTTGCAAAAAAAAGTAAAAGAAATTCAAAGATAGCCCATGGATAGCACTAGCATTTAAGGGGCAGTTGGAGGATAAGGGTTAAGAATATGAAGAAGTAGCAGATGAATTTAGTGTGTCAAATTTTCAATGATAAGCCTTTAATTCCCATATTTGTTATATAAAAAATAGGCACCATTTCGAGTATTCTATTCTTGGCACTGAACTATTTTCTAAAACACATATAAGTGATGTCACATTAAAAATTTCTCTAACTGTACTCCATTACTATGAGCTGGTGGAAATTTTTTTTTAAGGATTTTTAAAATTTTCTTTTTTTTTTAAAGTTTTTATTTATTTATTTTTAGAGAGTGAAGGGAGGGAGAAAGAGAGAGAGAGAAACACCAATGTGCAGTTGCCATGGTCTGCAATCCAGGCAAGGGCCCTGACTGGGAATCAAATCTGCAAAGCTTTGGTTCGCAGCCTGCGCTCAATCCACTGAGCTATACCAGCTTGGGACTGAGTTGGTGGAAAATTTAATCTGGGTCACTAGTAGGGCTCTACAAACCACACCCATGATTTTATGAAGCTTCTAGGGGTCTTAGTCCAGGACATTTGGGGAAGGCCCTCAAGTTTTTACTCAGTGTTGGCTACTATTTCTGTGCTCATTTCCGTTAGAGATGACCTGTTTTGCTGATTCAGTGCCAACCTTGAGCATGAGGTCTTGGCCATGGATAGAATCTCTGATGCCTAGTGTCTGCCTCTCTAATGATACCACACAGCCATTTTCATTTAAGGTCTTACCACCTCCCTCACCCATTACGGGGTGCCTGATAGTCACAGAACCTGCAACCCTTCTTTTCTGTTATTTCCATCGGTTGCTACTTACTCAATCAGCCTCAAGAGCCTCTAACCTCTTTCCACTGTGTAAAGAGGAAGTACCTCAATACATAGGTCTTTTGGTACAAAGAGCCTTTTATTATATCCTGGGGCAATGGAAGTCCCAGATTTTGTGCCAGAGCTATCACAGGTAGTATCCAATCATTCTCTAGCATTCTTTTATAGCATTGAGAGCAAATTAATATCTTACTACCTTGACAAACCGTTTTACCACACATGCATTGTCCCATGAGATCCCTACAACTGCTCCTAGGGTAATTCTCATTTTACAACCTGAAGCTTGGTTGATTTCAGAAACTTGTTTCAAGTCACACAGTTCCCAACAGGCGTGTACGTTGGATTCTAGAGCAGTGAGGGCGTGGTATATTACTGCAGTTCTTATCAAAATACCTTCCTCAACATTGTGTGTGAGTGGTAGTGACCAGACTCAAATTCAGAAACTTCACCTACAGAGGAGAAAGTCTCCAGGTGTGCGTCTCGGATAGAGGGCTGGGATTCCTTTAATCTTCACTACAGCCCCACTATCTTGATTTTACAGATGTTGTTGAAGGAGATGACTTGCCTATGGCCACAAAGCGAGGGCTATGTTTGCTGGCTCCCAACATACTGTTTTTCATCAAACTAAAGTGGCAGGTGAATAGCTGAGTCTCACACCCCCGCAAACCCCAAGGCTAAGCACTCCAATTTAGCTTTCCTCCTAGGAAAAGTACCTTGGCACTTGGGAACTATGCAGGAGAGGCCCCACCCTAGCTACCTCCGAGCCCTATTCAGCAGGCAGGCGTCAGGCGGCTCCCCCGCCCCACCGCCCCTCCCCTTCACTTCGTGCAGTTCCCACTACTCCCCGCCCCTTTCCCGTCCGGATATCACCCTAGTTTTGCCGGATGTTGTTGTGAGTACGAGAGACACGTGAGTCTTTGCTACGTCATCACTGGCCCGCGCAGGAAACATGGCGGCGGCGGGCGTTGTAAGCGGGAAGGTAAGTAACGGCCACGGGGAGCACCTTCCCTTTTTCTGGGACGGGGGATGCTTTTGCTGTCTGGAGGCCGGCGGGGAGGAACGCGAGGGCCTTTCTGTATAAAGAACAGCTTGTGCCGGGTGGAGGAGAAGAGGGCTTGGTGGTGTCAGCTGTTTTCTGGAGAATGCCGGCTCAGTCCTGGCATTGGACAGCTGGCTCCTGCCCCAAGGCCAGCTAGGCCTCCATGCTGTTGTGGTCAGCTCTGCCCCGGGGCGAGGTACTTTTATTTGTCATACTTTATCTAAGGGACAGGTGGTTGCCCAGTTCCTTTTTTATTCCTAGCTCACTTTTTAGTTCTTCATGTGTGCTCTTTTGACTCCAGCGGCTCTCTCTTCGAGGCCTTTATTCGATTTCCCCCTGTTTTCCTTTACTTCACTCTGGTGAAGGCTCTTCGAAAGGAGCTCTGAACAGGTGCTGTGCAGCAGTGCGCGTACAAGAAAAGTGTATTGAATCCATTTTACCAGACTGCTGAATTGGTTGGTGGTTGTGAGCACAAGGGCAGATTTGCGCTCAGGGAGTTGGAGATTTACACCATTCCACGTTTGTCTAGGGAGGCGTTAGTTAGTTAAGGTATTTATTTCCTAGACGTCTGTATGATGTTACCCTGGAATTATCTGTGGTGCCTTCTGAAGGAGGCGGTCATTGATCCCCGCCTAGTTGGTTAGGAAATAAGATTGGGTGCGGAGGAGAATTGTATAATGCCCTTTCACATTCCGACAGCACACCTGACTTCTTAAAATTAGCGTGTTATTTAGGACTATCATGACATGCCCTGGCATCATTTCCCGTTGCGGGAGTATTTCAATAAACAGTTGGATCTTGTGTTGACTCATCCCACACTAAGTACTATTTACTATCTTCCCCTGTTCTTTGAGTTTAACTCGTTTTCCCTGTGCTGCCGTTCCCATCTCAGTTTGAATTATTTGGCAGCACTTGAGGTTTGGTGTATGGATTACTAGACTAGACCACCAAAATAACATGCGGTCGTGGTTTCTGTTGAGCAAGCATGATTTCTCTGTCCTTCATATTGGTTATCTCCAAAACAGAGGTGATTCCAGTCATAATTTCTTGTATTGGAGTTGTTAGGATTATATGAAATTAATAAAAACATTGATTAAATAATTAAATCACATACTTCCGCGTACTTGCTATTTTAAATAAGTTGGTCATTGATTTTTTGATTATTCATGCTCTTTGGTTGTCTTGTCAGTTTTTGTGTTCAGGGCAGATGCTGATCTACTTGACTGACTACATATAGGATGGGGAAAAAGTAGGTTTATAGTTCATATGGAAGATAATACAGTAATTAATGAATAATAATACAAGAATAAACTCTGTGTTTTGCATACTCACAACTGTAACCTGCTTTTTCCCTACCCTGTATGTGAAAGTTATCTTCTTTGATTTTCGATCTGCGCTGATCCGATCTAAGATTTTCCAAGAAGGGATCATTCCTTTTGAATTACATTTCTCTCTTTGAGGTGTGGATTGGTTTAGAAAGAACTCTTGAGATGATGAAACAGCTGTGAAATGTCTTATAAGATGTTTTTCACCCTTTCTTCCCAGGCACTTACCTCTTATAATCTGGCTTCTTAAAATTAGTCTTTTATTTCATAACTCTGCTCTGTCACCTCATTCTCACTCATTGCAAATTCACACTCATTTCCCTCACTCCATCTAAACTATATTTTTATGCCAAAAGCTGCCCCTCTTCCAAGTAATACCGTCATGACCTACCAAACCCACTTACTCTTCTCAGTAAGCCCAGAGATAGTTTAAAGGCATCATTGTTCACCTGGGTGCATGCAAAACAAAAAAAATATCCATTTCTATGACAACATTGTTTTTTTTTTTAAAGATTATTTATTTATTTTAGAGAGGGGGAGGGAGAGACAAAGAGAGGGAGAGAAGCATCAATGTGTGGTTGCATCTTGTGTGCCCCTGGCTGGGGACCTGGCTGGCAACCCAGGCATGTGCCTTAGACTGGGAATCAAACCAGTGACCCTTTGATTTACAGGCCTGTGCTCAATCCACTGAGCCACACCAGCCAGGGCTCTATGACAATGTTTAATCAATAACCAAGCCCTAGCAGTTTTATCTTAATGATGTTTCTTAAGCTTGCTACATCCTCTTCATTCTCAATGCTTTCTTCATTCAGGCCTTTAGTTTGCCTATAGTTTTGAGTTCTTGGCAGCTTTATTTTCCTTGTGTGCAATCTCTTTGCCCACAGTCACCTCAGCACCACCGCTGGAATTATTTTTCTAATGCACAAATCTGATTATCTTTTGCTTTTAAAAACAAACAAAATATCTTCCTTTTGTTACTGTCACTGTTAAAATAGTACTCAAGGCATAAAAACCTGTTACCTTTCTGGCTTTATCTTATGCCTCCCTACTTCCCAGTCTTTTTTGGCAAATGGGGAGTAAGGAAAGTATGTATATGAGGTTTGTCCAGAAGGTGTCTGGCCATGCAATATGAAAAATAGAGAAATTTATTGAAGAAGATACAAGAAACACAGTACATAGCACAATGATGCCTCAGTCCCCTTCAAAGTAGGCACCTTGGGATCTTACACAGTTCTCCGTATTGCCTTCACCTGCCCTACAGTATTTTTCTGAATTTCATTGTCGGTCTGAAATCTCTTCCCATTTGAAGGTGATTTCAGTTTTGGTAACAGAAGTCCCAGGGCACCAAATCTGGGCTGTAGCAGGGCTGCGTCACCTGGGTGATTTGATGCTTCACCAAAAAACTACATGAGACATGATGCATGAGTGGGCACGTTGTCATGATGAAGCTGCCAATCACCATATGCCCATAACTGCAGCCTTTGGAATCATCAGAATAGTTTCTGCGGAGGAACGTTCAAGCTTAATGCAAAATTTGGTGCAGATTCGTTTCTGTACTCAGTCATTTTGAATGTGATTGCCACACAGTATACATGCTCACTTAACAGCATCTATTTTGCCCACTGACTGGTCTAGTGAAGTCATCATTATTCACACATGTGCATTCCAGTCCACTCTTTTTGGCTGCCAGGTTACATCGGTGTTGCACAAACCATTCTTGTTATATTAACAATGGCTGAACTTTCCCTGGACAGACTGCATACCATAATTCGCTGTGTATAATGTAAACCTATGTTTTATTACTAATCCCCATGTATAATGCAAATGGACAAGTACTACCCATATATAATGAGCATCATACAAATTATACATGGGAATCAGTACTACCCATGTATAATGCTCATCCTTATTTCTCCCTTAAAAATTTGGGCAAAAAAGTGCACGTTGTACACAGCAGAACATGGTATATATTTAAGAGAGAGTGTTTATGTGTGTATTTATTTACCCTTCTGCCATCCCCCCAAAAATGTTCAGCTGAACCCTGTCTACTTTAGAAACCTAGGGCAGGGGATATTAACCTGTGTTCACAGGAATCACATGTGCCTTTAAAAAATACAGATGCTGGGCCATAACCTTGGTCTACTGAACTAGAATCTTTCTGTGTTGAGATGTAGGATGTAGAGTAACTTTTTAATAAGTCTACTTCCCTTGCTTTGAACTTTGAATGTAGGAAGTGTGGAGGCAGGATATTAATCTCTGTCCTATGGATAAGCAGTGTAAGATAAGAGGTAAGAGTTTGACTCTACAGCCAAGCTAGTTTCCAAAACTAATTTCATATGTAATATGGGGATGATAATAGTACATACTTTATGGGATTGTTAGGAGAATTAATAAGGTATATTAGAACAAAGCCTGGTACATAGTAAATGTTGTGTAGGTGTTATTCATCACCTTAATTTCCCTGTAAGTTATTGGTTGGGTATGGTGGAATTTTGAAGATTAAGAATATGGTTTTACTATGGCTCTGAATTTTATTTTTGAAATTATCTCTAGCTCTAATTCTCATTATTTTGGGGATTTAAAAATATCCTGTTTTAGGAGTTATGTATTTTTTCTTTTAATTATATTTTACTGATTAATGCTGTTATGGTCATCCTAACATTTTCCCCTTTGCCCCCCCCACCAAAAAAAATACCCCCCTCCCTCTGGCAGTTGCCACACCATTGTTCATGTCCATGGATCATGGGTATAAGTTCTTTCGCTACTCCATTCCCTATACTGTGCTTTACATCCCCATGGCTACTCTGTAACTACCTATTTGTACTTCCTAATCCCTTCACCTCTTCACCCATTCCCTCACAACCCCTTCCCATCTGGCAGCAACCAAAATGCTCTCTGTATCCATGATTTTCTGTTCTTCTTGTTTGCTTAGTTTGTTTTTAGATTTAGTTGTTGATACATATTTATTGCCATTTTATTGTTCATAGATTTGATTTTCTTTGTCTTAAGTCCCTTTAACATTACATATAGTAATGGTTTGGTGATGATGAACTTTAGTTTTTTTCTTGTCTGGGGAGCTCTTTATCTGTCCTTGGATTCTAAATGATATCTTTACTGGGTGGAGCAGTCTTGGGTGTAGGTCCCTGCTTTTCATGACTTTGAATATTTCTTGTCAATACCTTCTAGCCTGCAAAGTTTCTTTTAAGAATCCGCTGACAGTCATGGGAACTCCCCTGTAAGTAACTAATTTCTTTCCTCTTGCTGCATTTAAGGTTCTCTCTGTATCTTTAACCTTTGGCATTTTAATTATGTCTTGTTAGTCTCTCCAGTTTGTTTGGGACTCTGTGCTTCCTGGACTTACATGTCTATTTTCTTCACTAAATTAGGGAAGTTTTCTCTAATTATTTTTTCAAATAGATTTCTAATTTCAGGCACTTTCTGTCGTTTTTCTGGCACCCTTCTGGTGCAAATATTGGATCTTTTGAAGTTGTCCCAGAGGCTTCTTACGCTATCCTTGTTTTTTTTGTATTCTTTGTCTTCTTGTTCTTTTTTTTTTGTTCTTTTACGTTCCAGATCATTGATTTGATTCTCAGTTTCATCCACTTTCTTGTTTTTTTCCTGCGAATTGTTCTTTATTTCAATTAGTGTATCCTTCATTTCTGATTGGATCTTTTTTAATGTTGTTGAGGTCCTCACTAAGTTCCTTGAGTATCCCTATAACCAGTGTTTTGAACTCTGCATCTGATAGATTGATTATCTCCATTTCATTTAGTTCTTTTTCTGGAATTTTTATCTGTTTTCTCACTTGGGCCATATTTCTTTGTCTCCATTTTCTCAGCCTCCCTGTGTTGTTTTGATGTATTAAGTAGAGCTGCTATGACTCCCTGCCTTGGTAGTGTAGTAGGTGTCCTCTAGGATCCAGTGGCACAGCCTTGTCTATCGCTCAGGCTGTGTGTACTTGAGGTATACCCTTCATGTGGGCTGAGTAAACACTCGTCTTGTAGTTGAGCTTTGATTGCTTTTGGCAGGTCAGTGGAAGAGATTTACCTGGGCCAGTCAGCTGCAAGGACCACTCCTGACTTCTACCTTTTTCCCTTTGTGGAAGATCAGCTGTGCAGGGATGGGGTGATGGTGCTCTGTTGTGGTTGATAGCTGTCCACTGGGTGTGCATTCTGTGGGGTTTTCTGAATGGGATAGGCCAAGGCCAAGGTCAGCCCTCACCTTGTGTTTTGCCTGTGGCCAAAGTGTAGTGCCTGAGCTATAAAACAATCTGAGATGCCTGCTACTTGTGCTGGGCTTGGAAATTCCCAAGTGGAGCCAAACTGTGATCCAAAGCTGGCTGCTATGCCTAGGGCCACTTAGCAAAAGGTACAGGAGCTTGGGCTCCCTGAAGCCAGCTATTGCTTGTTTAATAGGATTTAAGAAATTGTGAGGTATGAGCCAAAGCCAGCCATTCATATGGAAAAGTCAGGGTAACAGTTTGGGTGGCCCATAAATTGTGTGGGACAGAGTCTCAGGGGATCTCCAGAGCTAGGTAAACAGTGTTAGCCAGATTGGTAGTCTCAGACATGGCACTCACCTGCTGCCTCTGAGGCCCTGTGTGGAAAGGGCTCAGAAAAGCAACAGTGACTCGCATGCCTTTCTGTCTGGGAGAAAACTGTGTTCCAGCTCCCTCCTTGATGTCAGACGTTTCACTTCTTCCCTGTATGTCACTGGTGCCTTTCAAGGTGCTACCCCAGTGGTGGAACTCAGAGGGAGTGAGTCTGAGTGTGGGTTCTTTAAGAGGAACTGCTTGGGACTCCAGAAGTTTCTTGCACCAACTCAGTTCCCACTGGTTTTGCAGCTAGAAATTTTGGGGACTTATATTTCTGGCACTGGAACTCTGGGCTAGTGGGGCCTAGTTTGGGGCTGGGACTCCTTGCCTCTGAGATACCCCTCCTGAATTTTTATCCACTACACATGGATGTGGTACCAGCCCATTTTGCCTCTCTACTCCTCCTACCAGTCTTGATGGATGTGGTTTCTTTAATTTTGTAGTTGTCAGACTTACATTTCACTCAATTTCTGATGGTTCTGAGTGATGATTGTTCTATATGTTGGTTGTAATTTTGATGTGGTTGTTCAAGGAGGTGGACCATGTTTACCTCTGCCGCTATCTTGACTGGTAGTCTGGAGTTGTGTAGTTTTGATGAGTTTCGATGAATAAAAAAAGTCACAGGCAGGGTTCAAGGAAATGGAATATGAAGTCCTGGGTTCAAGCCCTTGCTCTATTGCTTTATAGTTGAGTTACTTTGGACAGCTTTCTTAACTTTATTTGCCTCATTTTTCTCATTTGTGAAATGAGGGGTAATAATTATGTTTCCATTGTGGAATTGCAGAGGAATTAAATGAATTAATATTTGCAAAGCATTGGAACAGTGCCTGGTGTCAAGTGCTCAATAAAGATTCACTGCTGTTATTACTTTTGTTAAGAAAGATCTTTCAAACTGTCTTCAGGTAGTAAGGTTGTTATTGTTTTGGAAATAGTTTAATGTTTATTTTTGCTGCTATTTTGCACAAAGATTAAGACTTCACAAATACTAATATAGTTATGTGTAATAAACTAGAGGGAGAAAGGAGGCAAAAAGAAAGTAAATAAAGGTAGGGAAGGTAGATGAAACTAAAGTACGACAATTAAATAAATGGTGTGCTTCAGTAAGCTCTAGATTGTCTGTAAGTTTTCTAGCGGCCAAAGTACGGAGGGGAACCTGATCAATCATAAAAATTAATAGGATCTGTGGTAAAATAAAACCAAAAGCAAAACCTAATAAACTAGTTTCTGAAGATTAGAGTATGAAGTCTTCTGTAGATTTTTTACAGTATGTTATGTAATGAATGTGATTATATGACATAGTGTATTTTTTTGGTAAAGAAAAGAACCCTGTATTTCCTCTTAGTATGCTTTTGTTTTTTTGCCTGTGGGTAGTTCAGTAGCTCAGTGAATACAGGGTACTAATTTGTTGTATTCAGTTATCTGGTTTGACTACATTAAAGGGTAGAGGTTTTTTTTTTTGTCATATGTATGTATGAATTTTTTCTTCTTTTTTTAATTTTTCCTTAGCTGAGCTTTTGAAAGTGGGTTTAAGTTTGACAGTAAATGCTGGTTTTTAGAATTCAGCTATTTGTTGCTATGTGTGTATAGAACCATGTTTTTACAGTCAACCAAACAGAAAGGAGTGACATCCTTTTGTGAATAATGAGAGAAACAGGGACAGGTCTGTAAAGGTGATCCTTCTTTTCTAACAGGGGAACAGAATTGAATTAGTGGAATGAGTTGAGTTTACCTACCATAGAGAAGGTGGGAGAAAGGAGATAGCCTGAAATAGGTTTGTCCTTATACCCTGTGCCTGTGATGGTCACAATTTACTTTCATTTTTGAACAAATATTTAATAAGCACCTAATTTGTTTCAGTCACTATATTAGGCATTGGAGATACATTAAATAGCCTCTTACTTTGGAACTTACATACTGCAGTTGTTTAGAAGGAACACATTCACCGAAAACCACCTCTTAACCATGTCTAAATAGGCAGTGCAGTTTGAGTTTCAAGTCCTTGAAGTTGGCGTATTTTTAGTGAATATTTGTAGTCCGAAGACTTGAAGGCTGACAAATCATCATGAAGGCAGGCCCGCAATGTTTCACCTGCAGCTAGCATAGATTCTGGCACATAGTAGGTATTTGGTGAAGAGGAATGAACAGAAAGGCAAGAGAAAGTGAAGGGGAACTAGAGTGAGAGAGATGGGCTCACTAATAATAGCACTCTTGTTTTGGAGTTAGAAAGTCCTATATTTTAGTACACTGGCATTTCACTCTAGGTTTGTTTTTAGTGTTGTGTTAGAATTTGGTTCTGTTGAAAATACCTTGAAACAAATGGGAAATCAGCTGTTATTTTTTCTTAAGAGTTTGTTTTGGTGGCAGTCTTAGTAAGAATATATTTTGAAGCTTAAATTTGGCCCCTTCCAATTGCTTTTAGATATACTTACAGTCTTGTGAAACCCTTGTGCTTAAGAAAGATAAATGATATTTTTGGTATCTTGTAGATTTTCCTGGAGACTTTTTTTCCTAGACTAGATCTTGTAACATGGTAATACCTTTCTGGTATGGGGTACAATATGAGTATATTATCTTTATGTTTTCTGGCATTCTTTAGTTTAACAAACATTTGTGTGACTTCTGTTTGCTGAGTGAGTTCTTTGGATATGAGAGTGGTTAAACACAGACTTCTTTCTTGATGGAGTACAGTGATTTGCAATTTTAAAAAGTTACTTCAGTATATGAATTAGTAAAAACATGCCTTTTTGAGAAAATTCAAATGTTAAGTTTGAATTCTTAGGGACATAGCTGCTGGGACTAGATGAAAAATTATAACGCAACCTTTTCATTTTCACTTTTTTTTTGTGGAAGGAGGAAAGCCTTATGAAATCTGTTAACTGTCTTTTATGGTGCAATGCTATAATTGTGTATGTAGTTGTTGGTATAAGAGAAGTCATTCATTTAGTCCTCATTGTAGCTCCCCAGACTACTAAATTATTCCTGCTGTCCTGTCTGACATTCTTTGGCACACTAATGTCCTTAAGAAGCAATAATAGTTCTGTACCTTGTTCTTCATTGAGAATTGGTCCATTCTCAATATCTCAGTGTCTCTATATCTTCACTTAGAATTTCTGTGGTTTGTTTCCCTTAAAACCACCTATGTTCTACATTTCTTTAGTTCCATAGTGATTACTGATCGAGATGCCCTAAATAAAAATCATTGTTTACTTTCTTCTGTATTCCATCTTTATCTCAAGTGAATAACCTTATCCACTCAGTTTTGTCCTTGACTCTTCTCACCTTCACCTCCCACATATGATCAGTCATGAAGTCCTATCATTTTGACCTTTTAAAATAACATTCTAAGCCATCTGACTCTCGTCATCCCCACTGGTGCTACCTTAGTTAAAGCCACCAGTCAGTCTTTTCCTCCCTGGCATTACTGCAGCTGTTTATTCTTGGCTTTGTGCCAGAGTGTTAGAAAAAGACAAGTTGGACTTGGGCATTCCTCTGGTAGAACTAATGGCTTTTTAGTGGCAAAGATTATTTTTTGAATAAGTACAAACTCTCAAATTTTTGAGCATAGCTTAAAAACCCTTTATGATCTCATCTCTACTCTTATCTCTCAACACTAGCCTTTGCTTTCTGATCTATGTTGTAGCCATGCACTGAACTGCTGTCTCTATAGAACATATATCATCTTTTATCAAGTAGTTAAAATTGCCATGCTTTGGGTCTCAGCTTTTATGTCATTCTGGTTAAGTCTTCCTCATTTCTCATCCTGCCTGAGCCCCTTAAGTCTAGGTTAGATATCATTTATAAGGGCCTGCTATGGCAGCTTATTCATACTTTTATATGTTGTGATTACCTGTTTTCCTAATATTTAGTTACTTTGTTAAGTGCTATGAAGACAATCACTGAATCTTATTTATACCTAGAAGCTTGCTTTGTGCCTGGGGTATTGTAGGTCTTCACTGTATATTTATTGAAGAAATAACTGAAATTGACATCTTATTCAGGATCCTGTGCATCACATTCTGCTATGACCTTTTATTTTCTGGCTTATATGACATTCTAGTTTAGTCAGACACTTTTTTTTCAGTATGTGTGTTTTTCTATCAACACCTGTTATGTGAGAAACATCAATCGGTTATTTATGCTTTAAAAAGAGATTGGTTAACAAATAATAAAATATATTTATATATATAATTACCATTTTGGGTGGATTTTATTTCTGTGTATGGATCCAGATTTTCTTCTAGTTTAATTTATTCTGCCTGAAAGACTGTAACATTTTATTTTGTACTGTAGATCTGATGGTGATGAATTTTTTTTAGCTTTTATATGTCTAAAAAAAGCCTTTATTTTACCTTCTTCTTGTGAAAGATATTTTCTTTGGGTATAGAATTGTAGGTTAACAGTGGTTTTCTTTCTGTACTTAAAAGATGTTGCTCCAAGGAGGTGGGAGGAAACTTTTGGAGGTTTTGGCTCTGTTTATGGCTTGATAGTGATGGTTCCCAATTGTGTACTTACCCGTGTACTTAGACGTTAAATATGTATAGATTCTTATACTCATATGTCAATCATACCTCAATAAAGTGGTGCAGAGTTGCTCCGTGTCTTCTAGTCTTCATTGTTTCTAAAAAAGAAATCTGACTTCCGGCCAAGATGGAGGCATAGGTAGTTGCAGTGTGCCTCCTCGCGCAACCAAAGCTAAGGACAACAAAAACTGAGAAACAAGAAACAACCAGAACAGAGGGAAATGAACCGAATGGAAGTCTGACTACCATACAACCAGACTGGTAAGGAGGGGCGGAGTTGGAGACCTACGGAGAGGGGTGAGAGGTCCTGGCAGGAAAGAGCGGTGGCTGGCAGATGCGGGCGCACAGGGCGCAGACCGCAGTTGGCGGACCCCAGCAGTGCGGGGGTGGCTGATGGTCGGGTGGTAGACCCTGGGCGAGGCAGGCAACGAGCTGACCCAGTGAGGCGCGCAAGGCAGCTGGCTGGCCTCAGTTACACGTTCCTGTGCAAACTAAACGAAATTGGGCAGCAACACAGACCGTGCAACCCAGGGCCCCAGCGCTGGGAAACAAAGCCTAAGAGCACCGACTGAAAACACCTGTGGGAGTTGAGGCCGGGAGATTCTCTCAGCCTCACAAGAGGCTCCTCAGGGAAACCCACAGAGTCCGAGAAAGTGCACAGGCCCACCTGCCCGGGAGCCAGCACCAGGAGAGCCCAGTTTGCTTGTGGGAGGCAGCAGGGGGGACTGGAGTCCTAGAGAGAGCAGAGCAGGCGCCATTGCTCCCTCTCAGACCCCACCCCCACATACAATGTCACAACCCAGCAACTGCGGTGTCCCGCCCTGGTGAACACCTAAGGCTCTGCCGCCCTTATGTAACACCAGCATCCAGACCAAAGGAAAATAAAGAATAAAAAAGATGGCTCAAACAGAATTGAAAGCCCCAGAACCAATTTTTTTTAAGTGACCAAGAGATAGCCAATTTATCAGATGCACAGTTCAAAGCACTGGTGATCAGGATGCTCACAGAATTGGTTGACTTCGATCAGAAATTAGATGAGCAAATGCAGGCTACAATAAGAGAAATGAAGGAAAATGCACAGGGAACCAATAGTGATGGGAAGAAAACTGGGACTCAAATCAATGGAGTGGACCAGAAGGAAGAAAGGAACAACCAAACAGAAAAGAATGAAGAAACAAGAATTCAAAAAAATGAGGAGAGGCTTAGGGACCTCCAGGACATCTTTAAACGTTCTAACATCCGAATTATAGGGGTACCAGAAGGGGAAGAGGAAGAGCAAGAAATGGAACACATATTTGAATACATAATGAAGGAGAACTTCCCCAATCTGGCAAGGGAAATAGATTTCCAGGAAGTCCAGGAAGCTCAGAGAGTCCCAAAGAGGTTGGACCCAAGGAGGAATATGCCAAGGCACATCATAATTACATTACCCAAGGTAAAAATGAAGGAGAGAATCCTAAAAGCAGCAGGAGATAAGGGGACAATTACCTACAAAGGAATTCCCATCAGAATGTCAGCTGATTTCTGGAAAGAGACCTTGCAGACAAGAAGGGACTGGAAAGAGGTGTTCCAAGTCCTGAAAGGCAAGGGCCTACATCGTAGATTGCTCTATCCAGCAAAGCTTTCATTTAGAATGGAAGGGCAGATAAAGTGCTTCTCAGACAAGGCCAAGTTAAAGGAGTTCATCATCACCAAGCCCTTATTATATGAAATGTTAAAGGGACTTACCTAAGAAAATGAAGATTAAAAATATGAACAGTAAAAAAAGACTTCGAACTCACAGTTAGTAACAACCATACCTAAAACAAAAGCAAACTAAGCAAACAACTCGAACAGGAACAGAACCACAGAAATGGAGATCACATGGAGGGTTAGCAACAGGGAAGTGGGAGGAGGAGAGAGGGGGAAAAGATGTAGAGAATAAGTAGCATAGGCAATGGGTAGAAAATAGACAGGGGGAGGGCAAGAATAGTATGGGAAATGTAGAAGCTAAAGAATTTATGACACATGGACATGAACTAAAGGGGGGAATGTGGGTGGGAGGGGGTGGGCAGGGTGGAGGGGAGTGAGGGGGAAAATGGGACAACTGTATCAGCATAATCAATAAAAAATAATTTTAAAAAATCTGTTATAATCATTATACTTAATGTTTTTTCCTTAGACTGATTTTAAGATTTTCTCTGTATTACTGATTTTGCATAATTTTATTAGGATGTACCTTTATATATTCTTCTTTGTGGTTCTTGTACTTTGGAATTCATTGAGCTGTTTAGATCTTTGGGTTTATAGTCTTTGTCAAATTTGGAAAAATTCTGCAGTTATTCTTTTTAAAGGTTTTTCTGTTTCTCCTCACCATCATCTCCTTCAGGTACTTCAGTTATATGTGTACTAGACCACTTGAAGTTTTCCTGCAGCTCATTGATGCCCTTTTCACTTTCCTCAGTCTTCCCCCATTTGCGTTTTGTATAGTTTTATTGCTATAATTTCAAGTTCATCCTTCTGTAGTGTCTAATCTGCTATTATGCCATTTGGTGTCTTTTTCATTTGAGGCGTTGTAGGTTTCATCTCTAGAAGTTTAGTTGGGTCTTTGTAAAATTTTTTTTTTTAAGATTTATTTATTTATTTTTAGAGAGGGAAGGGAGGGAGAAAGAGAGAGAAACATCAATGTGTGGTTGCTGGGGGCTGTGGCCTGCAACCCAGGCATGTGCCCTGACTGGGAATCGAACCTGCGATGCTTTGGTTCGCAGCCCGCACTCAATCTACTGAGCTATGCCAGCCGGGGCTGGTCTTTGTAAAATTTTTGATGTCTTAACGAGTTCTAACTTTTCGCTAGTGTCTGAATAATACGTGGGTTTTGATTATAATAATGTCTTAATATCCTTCTCTACTAATTCTATTATTTTTGTCATTTTGGGTCATATTTTATTGGTTGATTTTTTTTTTTTCCTCATTATCTCATTATGGGTCATGTTTCCGTGACTGTTAGCATGCTTGGGTTCTGGATAACTTTGTATTCCTATAAATGTATTCCTATAAAATATTCTCGAATTTTAGCCTAGAAGGCAGTTAAGTTATGTGGAAACAATTTGATACTATTGGCTCTTGCTTTTAAACTTGTTAAATGGTATCAGCACAACATTTATATGAAACTAATTTTGCCACAGTGCTGAGGCAAGACTATTCTGATTGCTGTAGCCAGTGCCCTGTAAATTATGAGTTTTCCAACTCCAGTGGGAACAGCATTTTGTGAACCTGCAGACTGTTTTCTCTAATAATTTCAGGTGGCTTTCCCCCTCTCCTTAGGTAGCTGATAACATCCACACTTTCTGAACACCCAGTGACCTCTACAGACCTTTTGAGTTCTCTCTCTGAGCACTTCTCTTTTCTGGTACTGTTTTGTGAAATCTGTCTTGGCCCTTCCCAGTTCCTAGCTCTGTGTCTTCATCTTAGGGAGATTTTGTATAAAGTGTGTGGTATATTTTAATACTTTTAAGATATTTTCTGAGCTCGATTACTTAGCAAACTGACCTTTTTCTTAAATGAAAAATAAATGGGCAACAGTTGATATATGTATGGGAAAGAAAGAGTTGCATAATGTGCTTCAGTTAGGTAAAGTGTTGCATTTGATTCTTTAGGGTTCACTTCATTAAGCTTCCAGGGTCTCTTCAGTGATAAGAGTATCACAGAACCTTAGATTGTGTTGTAAAGATAAGCTTTTCTTGTCAGGTGAGTACCCCTTTTTCTGTGAGAACTATGAAGTTCTTGGTTATTTTAATACCTGAGTGTGTTAGACTTAGGTGAAGATATGCTGAAGTGTTGTTTCTGGAAATGTCTCTGATCTATTTGTCACTAAAGTTTGAGATTTTAATAAAGAGATTTTTTCCCCATAACTTTTTTCATACATCCATTTTGTGGCTCCCTATATAATTATCCTGTTTTATGAATTGATGGATGGAAGTCTGGAAAGGCTAGTTTATGCTGTTAGAATTTCTCTTTATTTTCGCTTTACTTGTCAAAATTATTTTTTAATTCCTATAACAATATATGACTTTTAACTTTGAGATACTAAAATAAGCTAGAGGAATTCACATAAAGGTTACAGTTGTATGTTCAACCTTTCCCCATCCCATTCTCTCTTCCAGATATAACTTCTGTTGATAACGTAAAGTGTGTCCTCTTATAACTTGTTTTATGTATTTTACAGAGATACAGAAAAACTTTTAAAAAATATAAATGTTATCATACCATGTATAATTGAGGTTTTTCTATGTATGTTTGTCCATTGAATCTCTCTCTTTTTTTAAACTTCTGAATAGCATTCACCATAGAGTGAATCCCAGGATATAGTTGATCATTTCTTTGTGGACATTCAGATTTATACCTTCCATTTTTCCTTTCTTCCCTTCCCCCTCTGATGTTATAAAAATTAATGCTGTTGTGACTGTTGTTATGCATAACTTTGTGCATGTGTGTAAGTCTGTATGCCTTAACATTTTTCATCTCTATACAAACGATAGAACTGTCTCCCGCCACACTCCAACTTTTGCCTTCTGCTTAATGCTAGTTTGTTGCTTTGTAACTATTTCATTGAAGACCATCTTGAGTTTTTGAGATTAGAACTTCTCTGGTGATCTTGATTACGAGAAGATTCTTTTTTGACATGATATAAGTCCCTATCCGAAATGCCTAACAAGCACTGGCTAGTGTGGCTTAGTTGGTTGTGGTGTTGTCCTGTACACTAAAAGCATGGAGATTCAAAACCTGGTCACGGTACATACCTAGGTTACTGGTTCGATCCCTGGTCTGGATACATATGAGAGGCAACTGATTGATGTTTCTCACATCAGTGTTTCTTTCTCTCTCTCTCTCAAATCAGCGAACACATTTAAAAGAAAAAAGAAGTGACTAATGTAACACAGTAGAGGCATTAAAATACTGTGGGAACTTTATGGCACAGTGACTAAGAGCAGTTTTCTGGTGTCAGATGGCCTGAGTTTCAGTCTCTATGCCACTCCTTTCCACCTTTTACTATTTGTGTCATTGGCCTTAGGCAAGTTATTTAATCTCTGTTTCATTTTTTTAAATTGTATTTTATTGTTTATGCTATTACAATTGTCCCAACATTTCTCCCTTTGCTTCCCTCCACCAAGCACCCCCCACTCCCTCAGGCAAAACCTGTACCATTGTTCATGTCCATGGGTCCTGCGTATATGTTCTTTGGCTATTCTATTCCCTATGCTGTACTTTACATCCCCGTGACTATTCCGTGACTACCAATTTGTGCTACTTATTCCCATCACCATTTTTGTCCATCCCCTGACCCACCTCCCATCTGGCAACCATCAGAATGTTCTCTATACAGTATCTATGATTCTGTTTCCATTCTGCTTGTTTATTTTGTTTTTAGAATCAATTATTGATATGTTATTTATTGCCATTTTATTGCTCCTATTTTTGATCATCTTAAAGAAGACCCTTTAACATTTTATATAATACTGGTTTGGTGGTGATGAACTCCTTATGCTTTTTCTTGTTTGGGAACCTCTTTATCTGTCCTTTGATTCTAAATTATAGCTTTGCTGGGTAGAGTAATCTTAGTTGTAGGTCCTTGCTTTTCATCACTTTGAATATTTCTTGTGAATCTCTTCTAACCTGCAAGGTTTCTGTTGAAAAAATCAGCTGACAGTGTTATGGGAGCTCCCTTCTAGGTAACTAACTGCTTTTCTCTTGCTGCTTTTAAGATTCTCTCTTTGTCTTTAAACTTTTGCATCTTAATTATGATGTGTGTTGGTGTGGGTCTCTATGGGTTCATCTTGTTTGGGACTCTCTGCACTTCTTGGACTTGTCTCCCATACAAATACTAACCAGGCCCAAACCTGCTTAGCTTTTGAGATCAGATGAGATCTTCTTGGACGTGGGTGTGTATTTCCTTTACCAAGTTAGGAAAGTTTCCTGTTATTATTTTTGCAACAGGTTTCTGATTTCTTGCTCTTTGTCTCTGCTTCTTCCCTCATGATGCAAATATTGGAATGCTTGAAGTTGTCCCAGAGGCTACTTACACTATCCTCATTTTTTTTGGATTTTTTTTGTCGTATTGTGGTTCTGATTGGTTGTATTTTGTTTCCTTATGTTCTGAATTGCAGGTTGATTCTTGGCTTCGTGCACTGTACTGTTGATTTCCTGTAAATTGTTCTTTATTTCAATTAGTGTATCCTTTGTTTCTGACTGGGTCTTTTTTATGCTGTTGAGGTCTTCGTTAAGTTCCTAAGCATCCTTATAATCAGTGTTTTGAACTCAGTATGTAATAGATTGCTTGTCTCCATTTTGTTTAGTTCTTTTTCTAGAGTTGTATTCTGTGTTTTTTCATTTGGGGCTTATTTCTTAAGTCTCCTCATTTTTGTCAGCCTCCCTGTGTTTGTTTCTATGTATTAGGTAGAGCTGGTATGTCAACTGGCCTTGATATGGTGGTCTAATGTAGTAGTTGTTTTGTGGGGTCCAGTGGCACAGGCCTCCTCTGTTACTCAAGCTGGGTACTCAGGGTGTACCCACCATGTGGACTGGTACACCTTTTTGTTGTTGTTGAGCCTCATTTGCAGTTGGCCGAACCAAGGTCAGCAACTGCCTGTATTCTGTCTGTTCTTATACAGCATAATCTACAAAGTGATTATGTAGCAGCCAGTGGCTGCTTCTTTTGCTGGGCTTGTGCCCAAATGAAGCCAAACTGTTAACCAAGGCCAGCTGCTGCTGGTGCCGGGCCTGCGGCATTTTAGTGAGAGGTACAGGCTTGCTGAAGCCAGATACTGCTTGTTTGAGAGAATTTAGGAAAATATGAAACTTAGGCCAAAAAAGCCATTCATATCGAAAAGCCACTGGAAACAGCTTGGGTAGGCCCTAAAGTTGGGTGGGACAGGACCTCAGGGAATCACTAGGGTGGGGTAAACAGTGTAAGCCAGGTTGATGGAATCTCAGGTATGGCACCCACCTGCCACACTGTGGCTCTGTGCCAGGAAGGCTCAGAAAAGGAATGATGGCTTTTTCCAACACTTCTATCTAGAAGAAAGCTGCACTCCATCTCTTGCTTTGGTACCATACAGTTCTGGGTCTCCCCATATGTCTGTTGCCTTTCAATCTGCTATCTCCACACTGGAGCTCAGAGAGAGTGAGTACCAGTAATTTGGGCCCAGGCTCTTGAACAGGAACTGTCTGGGACTCCAGAAGTTTCAGTCTTCCACAGCCTTAATCTGCTCTGCTTTTTACAACCAGAAGTTATGGACACTTATCTTCCTGGCACTGGAACCCTGGGCTGGAGGGCCTGGTGTGTGGCTGGGACTCTTCACATCTGAGATATCCCTCCTGATTTTTATCTGCCACACGTAGTTATGGGACCAGTTTGTTCCATATCCATCCTTCCTACCAGTCTTCATGTGGTTTCTTCTTTAATTTCATAGTTGTAGAACTGTCATTCATCTTGATTTCTGACAGTTCTGAATTATCATTGTTCTAATAGAAGGGGTGTCAAACTCATTTTCACTGGGGGCCACATCAGCCTCGGCAGTTATCTTTAAAGGGCCGAATGTAAGTTCATCTCCTTAACAGTTAAGGAGTGGTTACATTTACACAGTCCTAAAACTATTTCAGCCCTTTGAAGGCAACTGCAAGGCTGATGTGACCCCCGGTGAAAATGAGTTTGACACCCCTGTTCTATAGTGTAGTTGTAATTTTGATGTGGTTGTGTGAGGAAACAACCTTCACTGCCATCTTGACTGGAAGTCCAGTTTTTTCATTTACACATATGGGCTCCTATCCTAATGATGTAGTAGGAAACAGTTATAGAATTTATGGCCCTGGGTTATTGTAAAGATTAAGCTGTAATTTATGGAGGCCCTAGTACATAAATGTTCCATGAATGTTAAGTAGAAACAGGAGAGAGTACAGCCAATTTGTATTCTTTAGCTAGTTGGTGATGGCGATGGACTGTTATGGTGCTTGTCTTGCATTGTTGATCCTCATGCTATTCCGAATAGTGATATGATTATATTAATAAAAACTCTATATAAATAGTAAGTACACTGTATTCCAAACTTACTTATGTCAAAAGTACTTAGGTCTGGAAGTGGCTATTTTATTTCTCTTTTACTTATTTTCATAATAAAAAAATATTAATGGTTCAAAGGGATCCTAGGAATATAATATTAATTTATAACATTATTCTATAGAACATCAATTTTCAACCTTTTCCATCTCATGGCACATATAAACTAATAGTTAAAATTCTTAAGGTGCACCAAAAAATATATTATACTTTTTCTGATCTGACCAAAAATAGACATAGTTTTGATTCATTCATACCAGATGGCTATTGTTGCATTAGTTGTTGTCATTTATTTTTTAAATTTGATAATATAAGGGAGAAGTGGTCAGTGCCCCTGACTCAGGTATTGCATGTTTTAAAATTTTTTATGGACCATCAATTGAAAATCGCTACTATAGAAGATAAGGCTTCACTTTGGGACCATGTTTTAATCATATTTGTATACCTGTGGACCTTTTACTTGCTTTTATGTATAGAGCACTCAACAAATATTTGTGATCTTGAACTAGTTAATCTAGGCATTCCCAGAAGTCCTCAGCATTACTATTTGAAATTCTTATATTATTCCCTGAATTTACATGCCACTGTGCCACAAAAAACCACATCAGAATGATCTTACAGTAAAAAATGTGCTATTATAACCCTGACTGCTGTGGCTCAGTTGGTTGGGCACCATTCTGCAAAGTGAAAGGTCACTTTTTCAATTTGGGCACATGCCTGGCTTGTGCGTTCAGTCCCTAGTCAGGGTGCATATGAGAGATAGCTGATCAGTGTTTCTCTTTCTTACATCAATGTTTCTTTCCTGCTCTTTCTCCCTCTCTTCCCCTCTCTCTGAAAATAAATAAAAATATTTTTTAAAAGTGCTATGATGGGAATAGTTAGAAAGCATTGATTCTTGCTTGTATTTCATCTGTTCTTATTCCTGAATATTTTTAGGTGTGTTTTCCATTTGAGTTCAATATTTTGCTTAATGTTTGTTAAAAATATATTTAAGTAAAATTTGCTTATTAAGACATAGCCATTAGCTTTATATCTTTGTTTATGGAGTAGGTTAAGATTATGATGTTCACAAAACCAAAACTAGAAAGCAAGCATCCAGTTTATTTTTGTTTGAAGTGGTCTTAAGTCTGAGTGCTCTTTTTATAGTAATACATTGATATATGAAATAATCAGAAACTTGGTTCAGGCATTATAGTAGAACATCTCAATGTTTTTAATTGATGTTGAAACCGTATTGAATAAAAATGGTGTGATTCATCTTATTTTTGCTCTTCCAGATTATATATGAACAGGAAGGGGTCTATATTCACTCCTCTTGTGGAAAGACCAATGATCAAGACAGCTTGATTTCAGGGATTTTACGTGTTTTAGAAAAGGTATGTTTTCAGTAAATGATTTTATTTAATAATTGTTCATGGTAGTGCCTCATCTTTGGGGAATTATCAGCAAGTTTGAATTTCATGTGTAAGATAGAATTATGTAATTTAACATTGGTTTTATAAAGTTAACATAAATGATGTTAGAAATATACTTTTAGATAAATCAGTAAAATAGCAAGAAATACTTATGTAAAAGTTGTAGTAATTTTTTTATGATAAAATGTAAGCAGAATTTTAAAATCTATGTAACATTTGTTGCCCAATTGTAGTTTGCATATGATATTGCATATTTAAAGTGCTAATATTTAAGAAGTTATAATTTCATTTTGTGTACAGGGAATTAAAAGTAGGTGACTAAGAATTTAAGATATTGCTGAATAGTAAATATAGTTCATAATTTTTTTTTCTAGGATGCTGAAGTGATAGTGGATTGGAGACCATTGGATGATGCATTAGATTCTTCTAGTATTCTCTATGCTGGAAAGGTATTTAAAAAAAATATGATTGAAGTTATTGTAACTGAACAAAAAAAATGGAGATTCAGCTGCCTGTCATCACAAAATCCACAGTTTTGAGGCAAATCCTGGTGTGAAAGGAAAGAGGTTTTATTCAGGTGCTGCATGATCTTGGAGGTTGGTGGATTCCTCTCTTAAAGCCCATCGCCTCAGCAAGACCAATACAAAAGCCAGTGTCTAGAGTTCCTGCTCCAATTTAAAGTACAGTCCTTTGGAGCCCATAGGTGGCTATCAAGTGATTATAGTCCCCATATAGTTAGCTTAGGTTGTTTCTGGCTATTGCCCATTTCAGGCTGCTTCTTTCGTATGGAGCCTGTTTGGCCTTGGGCCATGCAGCTGTTAGTGCTGCCTGGTTTTATGCTCCTGGGTGAGAGGATTGTGAATGAACTGGTTCGTGCATCACCAGGTAGACAAGAGCAAGAGAGAGACTCCCTCCTGTATTCCATGGGCTACATGGCCCATGGTGAGAAAGGCCAGTGCACTGGGTGGATCATAAGCCAGAGAGAACCTCTTTATTCCCTGGAATTATATTAGCTTGGGTTTGGGACAGACGAAGTGCTTTTTCAAAAAGATCAATGAGTTTACCAAGTTTTCCTGTGCGTTGGGTAGGTCCACCTCCTAACCAATCCTTTCTCTCCCCAGGCTAGACTTACAGGCGTCTTTGGTCTAGCACTTCTCCTGCACCATTTTGACTTCTATGGTGCATATTCCTGCCTTCTCCTGTTCTGGTGAGGGAGGGGGAGGGCTTTTTCCTATTATCTCTTTTGCTTTTCATGCTTGGACCCTCTCCATTGATATTTTAGCTTTCCAAGCACTCAGTGTAAGAACCTCTGCATGCTACTGTCTTTGACAGTGGGTGAGACTCCCTGACATTCCTGAAAGACAGTCTACTGGTAACCTTATGCCATTGAAACAAACAAACAAACAAACAAGCAAACAAACAGCTTATTGGGGTATAATTCACATACCATAAAACTCTTTTAAAGCCTATAATTCAGTGGTTGTATATTTAAAGTTTTGTGCAGCTGTCACCAATATCTAATTTCAGGGCATTTTCATCATCCCTGAAAAATAAACTACCTTTTATTGGTTACTCCCCAATCTACTCTTCTCCCAGTCCCTGGCAACAAATGTGGACATTTCCTCTATGTGGAATCATACAAAATATGGTATTGTGACTGGCTTCTTTCACTTAGCATAATGTTTCAAGGTTCATCCATGTTATAGCATCTATTGGTATTTTGTTTTTTTCTTCTGAATAATATAGCATTTATGGATATACCACATTTCATTTATCATTTGATAGACATTTGGGTTGTGTTTACTTTTAGGCTAATAAAAATAGTGCTGCTATGAACAGTCATGTACAATTTTTGTGTGTTGTACATGTGTTTTTTCTTGAAAACCTGGGAGTGGAATCATTGGGTTTTATGATTATTTGTGTTATAATATTTGTATCATGTGTTGACTTCTCACTATGGGAGGTTGATTTAGTTCTATCTTATCTCTAATTCACCTTCATCTTGAAATTCTGGCTCTGCTGTCCACATTTCTTCTCAAAGTATTTAATCATATAGACGATCTTCTAATTTCATCTTCATAGAGACTTCTTTACCAGAGTCTTACTAGCTTCACTCTGAGCTGGTTGTTCTTTTGTTTCCTGTGCAGCAATTATCCTGGGAATTATGTTTTCCTATTTCCCATATTTTAATCCCCATATTCTATATCCTATGCTGTTATCTACCTATTTTGGGTTACTCCCTTGTTTTGGTGCTGTTCTGGTGCTTCCTGAGAAAAAAGGTGTATGTAAGCAAATACATTTCTTCTTACAGACTTTTCTTTTCTAAAAATATATTTTATTGATTATGCTATTACAGTGGTCCCAATTTTTCCTCCTTTGCCTCCCTCCACCCAAAACCCTTCATTCCCTATGGTAATCCCATCCTTAATTCACGTCCATGGGTCATGCATAAGATCTTTGAATACTCTGTTTCCTGTATTGTTCTTAACATCCTCCTGCCTGTTCTGTATCTACCAATTTGTACTTCTTAATCCCTGCACCTGACCCCCCATTCCCTCTTCCCCCTCCCAACTGGTACCCTCCAACTGGTCTCCATATCTGTGATTCTGTTTTTGTTCCACTTATTTGCTCAGTTTTCTTTTTTTAGGTTCAGTTGTTGATAGTTGTGAATTTTTGCATTTTAATGTGTGTTTTGATCTTCTTTTTCTTTTTTCTTTAAGTATATTTTATTGATTATACAATCATAGCCCCATTTTTTTAACCCCATATCCTCTTCTGCCCTGAACCCCCACCCACCAGCAGTCCCCCAACTTAGTTCACATCCATGGGTCATGCGTTAAGTTCTTTGGCTTCTCCATTTCCTATACTATTCTTAACCTCCACCTGTCTATTTTGTACCTACCATTTCTGCTTCATATTTGCTGTACCTTTTCCCCCATTCTCTCCCCTCTCCCTCCCTGCTGATAACCCTCCATGTTGTCTGTGATTCTGTTCCTGTTCTGGTTGTTTGCTTAGGGTTTTTTTTTTTTTAGGTTCAGTTGTTGATAGTTTTGAGTTTGTTGTCTTTTTACTGTTTGTAGTTTTTAATCTTTTTCTTAGGTAAGTCCCTTTAACATTTCATATAATAAGGGCTTGGTGATGATGAACTCCTTTAGCTTTACCTTGTCTGTAAAGCACTTTATCTGCCCTTCTAAGTGATAGCTTTGCTGGATAGCGTAATCTAGGTTGTAGGTCCTTTCATGACTTTAAATACTTGTTGCTAGCCCCTTCTTGCCGGCAAAGTTTCTTTTAAGAAATCAGCTGACAGTTGTATGGGAACTCCTTTGTAGGTAACTATCTGTTTTTCTCTTGCTGCTTTTAAGATTCTCTCTTTATCTTTAACCTGTGGTGTCCTTTAATTATGATATATCTTGGTCCTTTTTGTGTTCATCTTGCTTGGGACTCTCTGTGCTTCCTGGGCTTATATTCTGTTTCCTTCACCAAATTAGGAAAGTTTTCTTTCATTATTTTTTCCAACAAGTTTTCAGTTTCCTGTTCTTCATCTTCTCGTTTGGCACTCCTGTTATCCAAATGTTGGCATGTTTGAAGTTGTCCCAGATGTTACTTAGTCTATCTTTTCTTTGTACTTTTTCTTCTTGCTATTCTGACTGAATTCTTTCCTTCTTTTTGTTCCAACTCATTGATTTGATTCTTGGCTTCACCCACTCTACTGTTGATTGCCTGTTTTTCTTTATTTCATGTAGTTTCTATTTCTGGCTGGGTAATTTTTATGCTGTTGAAGTGTACCCATTGAGTAGGTTGGGCATTCTAAATACCAGTATTTTGAACTCTTCATCTGAAACATTGCTTATCTCTATTTTGTTTAGTTGTTTTTCTGGAGTTTTGTTCTGTTTTTTCATTTTGGCCATATTTCTTTGTCTTCTCCTTTTGACAGCCCCCTTCTTTTTGTTTCTGTGTATTTGATAGAGCTGCTTTGATTTGCTATCTTAGTAGTATGTCCTAAAATAGAAAAGCACATGCATTAGGTGTGGTGGATGGAGCCTTAGTTAATTGCCTGGTGGGGCGACCTTTGTGAACTGTACTGATAGAGCCTCAGTTATGGTGTTCCCACTCTGTGGCTCTATGTGGAGGAGGACTCAGAATGAGGACTGTGGCCATTGCCTGTCCTCTGGTGTTCTGTCTGGGAGGGACCTGTTCTCCCACTCTTGCTCTGATGCCAGACACATCAGTTTCTCCCCATATGCCACTGATGACCTCCTTTTTTTTTAACCCCTGGTGACCTTGAAGCTGCTGCCCCAGTGCTGGAGCCCAGAGGGAGTGAGTCTTAGTAACTCATAAGTTGATTGTGGACTCTTTAAGAGGAGATGCCTGATAATTTTGCAGTTTCTTTGATCACCCACCTCCTATTGGTTTTTACAGCCAGAGTTATGGAGACTTAGATTCCTGGCACTGGGTCCCTGGACCAGGGGACCTGGTGTGGGCTGGGATCCCTTGCTTTTGTGATCTCTCTCCCAATTTTTATCCACCACCATGGGTGTTGGGCCTCCTGTTCCGCTTCTCCATATTTCTGCCCCTCCTACCTGTCTAATGAATGTGACTTGTTTAATTCCTTGGTTGTTGGACTTTCCTACAGCTCCATTTCCTGGTGATTCTGGGTGATACTTGTTTTATAGTTTAGTTGTAATTTTTGCTGTTGTTTTGGGAGGAAGCAAGCTGTATTTACCTACACTTCCATTTTAATGAGAAGTCTCCTTTTTGTAAACTTTTCTATTCTTATTCTGAACTGGATTCCTTGGCTGGTATAGAATTAGTTTGAAGATGAATTTTCCAACTTGTTTTTGAAAGTTATCATCCCTGGTTTGTCTATTTTTTTGATTGATGTTAGGTTTAATAATATTCTAATTCCTATTTCTTTGTATGTGTTTTCTTTTTAAAATCTTTTAGAATTGGCTTTTATTTCTAATGTTTTATATGTTCTGGTAATGTGCCTTTGTGGTTTTTTTTTTTATCCTTCGTGCTGAGTATTTCATGGACCCTTTTAATATGGAAATGTTTTTGAGTTATTTCAGTGATGATTTCTTCTCCATTTTCCATTTTCTTTCTTAATGGAATTCTTTATATCTTCTGGACTAGTCCTATACTTTTTTAAAAAATATTTTATTTATTTATTTTTACAGAGAGGGGGAGGGAGGGGGAGAAAGGAAGAAAAACATCTTATTGGTTACCTCTCACATGCCCCCAGCCAGGGACCTGGCCAACAACCCAGGCATGTGCCCCAATAGGGAATTGAAGTAGTGATCCTTTGCTCGCCAGGCTGGTGCTCAATCCACTTACCCACACTAGCCAGGACTGGTCCTGTCTTTTTTAAAAACTCTTTCCTATTTTATAATTCTTTGTCTATGTGAATGTATGTGTAGTATTTTCTGGGAAATTTCTGCAAGTTTATGTTCAAATCTTTTATTGCCTTCTTCGTTTTTGTTATAGTTTTAATTTCTAAGACATTGTGTTGTGTGTCCTTCCCCACCCCTTTTAAAAACAGCATCCTGTTCTTAGTTGATGTAATATCCTTCCTTATTTCTAAGGAGTTTAAAGATAGTATTTTGGATGCTTTCATTTCTTCAGATAGTCTACTTCCTCTGATTGACTTCTTTTCCCTTGTTTCATTTGGGCACTGTCTTTTGTGTAGACATTTGTCTTTGATGTTCTGTGATCTTTATAGGACTTATATTTAACAGCACACCCAGAAAAGTGATCATACTCTCTCTAGGTATAGGTAAGCTTGGACTCAGGGTGACCTGGCTAGGCTCTTTTCTTGGGGATCCTTGGTATTGAAATCTAGGTCTTTCTTTTAGGCTAGTCATTTTTCACAGAACAATCTGCAGATTCCTGCCTGGAAAGGGTAAGTCTGGATTCCAGTGTTCTGAGAATTGCGTAGGGAAAGAGAGCTAGGAGTCTTGCCAACTAGGTGTCTCACCAACTCATTGTATAAATGGAATTTCAGTTCTCCTGTTTTTAAAGTATTACCCTTTTACTGAGTGTGCTTAGTTTCTCCTAATTCAGAAATAGTCTGTGTTACTTTTACCAATGAGTAAACCTCTAGCTTTCTGGACTTTTGTTAGTAGTTCTGTTTTTAGCTTGACCTTTATCCTAATTTCCAAAAGGACCTGATAAGGTAATCCAAGCCTTCGTGTGAGGTGGGGTTCTATAGATGCTTCTTAACTTTCTCTACTAGTGGTGGTAGGCTTGGTAGTGGTAGTGGTAAGGGTTGCATTTTTTAAATTGGGCATATATGTGGTGGGTTTCCCTATTAAGGACCTGGAAGAAGCACTGCAGTTTATACTTTCATTCCTTCAGTCCCACCCACCCACATTTTTCAGACTCTTTCTGTCTATCCTTATTATTTTTTTCCTGTGCCTTTATAATATCTTCTCATTCCTACATTTTTTCCCTCTTTAGAAAGAAAAGATCGACGCTAGCAATACATGAATACATTCTTGTAAAAATTCAAATAATAGAAAGTTGAAGTAGTTCTGCTTGATTAGAACCCTGTCCTTCATCTGTCCCTGTTTTTTAGTGTATTGTCTTTTGAGAATTTATCGGTTCTTTTCTTGATCCATTTATCTCTAGTTCTCTCATCTGTGCTTCTAATTATATATATACATGCAGTTGTTATATTGCATATATTGTGACAACATTTTTATTTACTGTTACATATTGAACATAGATAAATATTAACATATCAGTCCTTAAACTACTGCTTAGTATTTCACGAATAACCCCCTAGTTTATTTACTCATTTCTTCATTGATGGATATTAGGAATTTCCAATTTTTTTCACTTTTACAAACAATGCTGTAATGAAAATTCTTGTATTTGCATCTTTATATACACATATTTGCATCTTAGTATTTCTGTGGAGTAGATGATGAAAAGAGAATTATTGTGGTAAAACACATGCCTATTTTGAATTTTAATGTTGATCTGAATTGCCTTTTGGGAGTAAGTACTGTCATCACAGTGTGGGGTAGCATTCCTCACACTGTCTTTTGTATTTTTGTTTTTTAATTGAATAGGGCAAAATAATTGAAATTCATCTTAACTTACTTTTCTTTGATTGTTTTAGAAATTGGACATCTTCCTATATATTAGTTACTTCATATTTCTTCTTTGACTTACTTGTTCATACCATTTGCTTATTTTTCTTTTTTGATATTTCTAAATAAATAATTTCTATTTGTTGATTTCTGAATAACCTGGTAGGAGTTGTTTTTGTATTCTGGGTGTTTTTATGTCATCTGTATATTTTGGAAATATTTTCACCCATTCTCTTTTACATATGTGTGGTATCTTTTGCTGTATAGAAGTTAAACTTTTTGATTTAGTCAAATTGTTAACATTGCAATTTAGACTTTTGGTTTTGTTCTCTTTTTAAATGAAATATCCTGTAGAACTATACGTGGGGATATGTTTTTTGTAGCTTTTAGCTAATTTTGATTGAGGGAAGTAAGCAGCCTGTGGTTGCATAAATACCTCCCATTAGCTATTTTCCTCAACCACAAGTCTGAAGACTTGGAGCTGTTTGCTGTGGTTCTGTTGCAAAATTTTTTTCCTCATGGTTAGAAGATGGCAGCTATATTTTTAAGCAACACAGCTGCATTGAAAGCAGTGAAAAGGGGAAAAGGGATGAGCCTTTTATTAGGAAAGCAAAAGCATGTCCAGAAGTTCTGCAGTTGACTTCTACTCATATTTCATTGGCAACCCTAACTGCAAGGAATCTGGGTAAGCTTTGCTTATGTTTTTGGTAAAGATGGGAAAGGGACAAAATGATAGGAAATAGCGTTTCATGTTTCCACTGGTGGTACCTGCCACAATATACAAACTTAATTTATATAAATGCTGAGAAGATGTTACTGATTGAAATGAAATTCTACTTTTAGTCCCTAAATATTTTATGTGTTACAATTATTTTAGGACTCCAGTTCAGTTGTAGAATGGACCCAGGCCCCAAAAGAAAGAGCTCATCGAGGACCGGAACATGTGAACAGTTATGAAGCAGAGTGGGACATGGTTAATACAGTTTCATTTAAAAAGAAACCACATACCAGTGGAGGTATGAATTAAATCTTTTGAAATCTTAAACTGATTTGTTACAATATAATATAAACAAAAGTGCAAAGCAGTTCTTTCAGATTCCTCAGTCAAAAAAAGGATGCTTTGGTTGATACATATAACTCTCATATTTTTTTAGTTATATTCTCTTTTCATCTCTTTTTGTTGTTTTGTTGGTTGTGACTTCATGAAAAAAGGCTTTCAAAAACTTTTTCTGTTTTGTAGTTATTAATGGTAGAAAATAGAAACACTTTAGAAAATTGCTTCGGCTTTCTCTCATGCACTTTTTTCTTAATCTAATAGAATAAAAAATAATGTTATTTTATTCTGAAGCACCAGGGGGAGATGGTGTATACCACTAAACCATCTGTTCTAATTTCAGTGTTTACGGGGATCTTCAAAGCTCATTGCAATCTCCACTTTATAGAAGTTCAGTGACTCTCTTCCTTTATATATATTTAAATTTGTATTTGCTGTGCGGTAATTATCTGCACATATACTACAACAACAAAAAGCCAAGCTAGCAGCCTGATAGAACATATGTACTACCCCAAATATGATCTAGCTAGCCCATTTGTGATGTAGCCAGGTTATTTGTGATTGAGCTTTCAAAAACATTAAACAGTTGTATAGAGTTAAAATGTTTTTTTTTCCTATTGATTTCTTTGTATTTTATAATGAAAAGTATATTTTAACTAATGATTTTGGTCTGAATACAGGAATTCATCCATGTTTATGAGATTCAAAAAAGCTGGTCAAAACTTATTGGAATATGTTTTGCTACATTTATACAGCGTTGTAACTAAGTAGATTTTATTTTTATACGTGGCCTTGGGAATAATTTTCATATATAATAGTTGTGTTTTGAACTGTATCATTTCTTTGAAACAGTGGCAATTAAGAAGTAAATTGTAATTCACAAGATACCATTATGAAACATTTTCATATCTTTAAATAGCATTTTTTCAAATAAATATTAATTATAATCTTTTTTTTTTTAAATTCTTCTTGGTGATTCACAAAGAAAACTTGGGACAAACCTTAAAAAAATTGACTATCAAGGACTTATTTAACTATATTTCTTAAGAGTTTCTACTGCTAAGTCTTTGTTTTTATATACCAGATCAAATGTTTTGATAATATATATTCCCAGAACAACAGACTGCTGGGATTCCGTAAACACGAATCTAGATTTCTTTATGTCATGTCGTTGATGTTAATTCAGTGTGTTAGAGATGTTTTTCGTGTGTATTTGGTAACATAGTAAGTTCATCAGAACTAATTTTGTTTACCTTTCTGTAAGGATAAAGAAGAAAATTTTAGCTAACTCTTGGTTTCTGTTAGTTTTTCTTTGTAACCATTTCTGTTTCTTGTTAGTGATTAGTGATAGATTAAATTGAAGATTACTTTCATGTTGCCTTGATATTAGATTATTCATTTATTCTAAGCATTTTGAGTACTGATTGCATGTAGTCACTCTTCTAGCTCCTGGAAATATAGTTGTGAACGAGATCAAGTTCCTGTTCTCATGAAGCTTATATTCTATTAAAGGGATGTCTAGAATTGACTTGAAGTGTTTCTCTCATTATTTATCAGCACTTTAAGTAAGGAAATGTGTGAGGCATTTTCTGTTTTATTTAATATGTAATGTGTCTCTCCCATTAATAAGGGAAAATCTGTGTAAAATTTTTGCTTTTGAAAATGTACAAACTCCCTCCTGATGATTCATATAACCTGCATTTATTATTTAATATTCTCCACATGATTTTCTTACATTAATTTGGGTTAATAATAACCCAAAATTATTGGGTTATTGATAATTTAAGAGTTTTATATAAAGAATTGTTTATATCTAATTATTCCTTGCTCTTTTACTGTGAAAATATTTTTGGTCTAGGTAGTCCAACTATATTCACACTTAAATGATTCATGAAGATGTTGTAATTGTAGAATTGTCCTCATTTTGATTTTAGCTCTTAGTAGTGTTATAAGCTCTATATAAATTCCAGTAAAACATGATGTGTAGTAACCAAGTGGGAACATGGCACTTAACCTAGTTCCAGCCTTACATATGAGTTCACCATTTGAACTGGTGTGTTGCTTTGGCCTTTCTGGGGTTCCTTTGAAAGGGTACTTGCTAGAGTGTCCATGAAATAATGATGGTGCCTGTATTCCTTACAGGTAGAGATTTCTGTAAGTTACAGATTTCTTTGTGTCAGTTTAAAAGATCTTTTGGAGGCGATGGAGCTATAGTGTTCCTCCCCATACAAGAAGGTGATAGACGTGCAGGTTAATACCAGTTGACCTGTGCTTTGGTTGAGTTCTAGAAGCATGTGTTATCTGTGCAGTTTATCTTTGTGGAACTGACAGTATGGGGCAGAATTAATGAAGATCTAGAATAGCAGAATAGTATGACACTTCTTAAGAAATAACATTAGGGAAAAGGTTTTTAAAATTTCAGAGATACGACATGCTTATGTCTAAGTTAAAATGTTAAAATAAAATGATTAGAAATTATAAATAGATTAGAAATTATATGCATTAATGAGAGAAACATAACATTTTCCCATTCTCTAAATTTTTATTTAAATAGGTAATCTTTAAGTTGCTTGTTATCAATTATGATATTGTTCACACACCTAGGATTTAAAGCTTCTGTAAACAGACCACAAACTCAGAAAATGCTTTATTTTTACATAACTATAGTTTGGTTTGAACTGAGGTCTTAATTTAGTGAAAGATTGATTTAGCAGGACGATTTAATGTACTCATTCTCTTTGAAGCATTCACAGCTTAGCGATCTTTTTACTTGTAATTCTTCACCGTTCTTTGGGGTTTTCAAAAAAAAGAATAGTTCATTTACTCTAATGTAACTTTCTTGCTAGTATACTTACCTACATTCAGTGTAATGTAGTAGAAATAATTGTGATAGGAAGTAAGGGAAATACAGGTTTTGTTTTTGCTTTTTGTTTTAAATGACTGTCCAAGAGCATCGTTAACCATTCATATTTGGGGAGAGTGGAAAAGATGAATATTTTTTGAGTATTTACTGTATATTTCCCACTGTATCTAGTTAGTTGATAAGTACTGTATGTCTTAATTCTTAGAATAACATTGGGAGGTAAGTATAATTATCTCCATTTTACAGATGAAGAAATGGAGACTCAGAAAAGTTCAGTTATTTACTCCGATCATTCAGTTTGTAAGGTGGTGGTGCTGCAATTTCAAACCAGCCAGCCTGCTTTCAAAACTGTGTTCATTTTGGGCAAAGCTTATATTTAAATCTGGATAACCTTTCAAATTTGTGTGCAGTAGGATCATTATTTTAAAAATTATTCTTGTAAAAACTAAGGTGCCATTTTTAATACAGGTGGAAGCCATAGTGATTAATGGAATAGTCATACCCTAGGGTCAACAAATTTCTGTTAGGCAATCATGAAGATCATTGTCAGTACCTTTTAAAAAGGTGAAAAAAATTTTTTGCCCCACTTTCTTGTTTTTAAGATACTCCAAGTCATAGAAATGGGAAAAGCAAATGGTCATTCCTGTTCAGTTTGACAGACCTGAAATCAATCAAGCAAAGCAAAGAGGGTATGGGCTGGTCATATTTGGTATTCTGTCTAAAGGATGACGTCGTTCTTCCCGCTCTGCATTTTCATCAAGGAGATAGCAAACTACTGATTGACTCTCTTGAAAAATATGTGGTATTGTGTGAGTAAGTATCAAATTATTTTCTGCTTATTAAAATTGAATTGTTGTGTTGGTCCCAAGACAAACTATTTTTACTTGTCATTGGGTATCAGTAACCTGTGTGTGTATCAGGGTACAAGCAGTTTTTATTTTTATGAGATTTGACTGCTGTGGATGAATAATTGCATAAAATTTTGTCACTTGAGTAATTTGTATCAGCTACCTATCACCTTATTACTGTTTAAAGAAAAGAGTGTTCTAATATTTTTATACACATTTAAATGAGTGATGATACATCAATAACTTACGGATTAATTATTTACCAAATTTACCTTTTATTACATAGTTTCTATTACACATTGAATTTTATTTGAAGTGTTGCAAACTTTAAGTTGGGCCCTTAAGTTTAAGACCCTTATAAGTAGGACAGGCAGGGCTTCCTCATTTTTCAGAAATCTTGTATCTTACATTTACTCACCTGTGTGCCTTTGTATACACATAGTCTCTCTTGCTTTCACTGTCATCAAATATATTTTGGGAATCATTTATGTTCGGAGCACTGTGCTAGTTGTTTGATATTTAGTAGTGAACAAAACGGGCACATTTCTGGATATCTGAGAGATTCTATCCTTGTGAACGATGCCGACCACTAAATGGCATTAAAATTCAGGACCTAAGATGGAGGAGATACGAGGTACTTTGGGATCTCCCAGGAAGAGAGAAAGGGTACCTCATTCAGACTGCAGATTGGGTAGGAGTCAGGGAATACCTTCTAAGGAAGTGACATCTAAATTCAGACCTGACAAATGAGTGAACATTAGCATGAAAGGGAAGGAAATATTAAGAGGGAGAGATGTTTTAGATAAAGGAAAGAATGTAAAACGTGATGTAATATCGGAACAGTAATTGAATATCACAGGTTTGCGTAGTGGTGAAAGGGAGGGTACCAAATGCAGAGATTAGACCAGAGAGCTAGGAAAAGGCCAGAACATGAAGGAGCTTGTAAATTATATTAGCAAGTTGTTCCAGTCATTTAGATGAGATTATAACGGCATGAAATAGGAGGGTGACAAGAAAGATGGAAGTGTTAGACAAATGTTTAGGGTTGGAGTTTGTGACTGGATATGTAGAGGTGAAAAGAAGGAAGTTGAGATTTTTTAGATTGGGGAACTGAAGGGATAATTGATAACTTCACTAATAATGTCCTCACTTTATAATAGAAAATAGAAAAATGCTTTTACTTTATCATCTCTAAATTTAGATTATTTAAGCTAGGAATGATCCAAAAGTGGAAGACATTGACATTGTATTCTTTGTGTTTTCTCGAATGATATTACTCCCCTATTATGTTGATCACTTCTGGCTGGCACTAGGTATGGTGATCTGTACCATTAACCATAAGAAAGTCTGGCCCGATTGGTAGTGTTTGGATCTTGAACTTCAAGTGAGAAGTTGTGATAGGCTACCATTCAAGGGGTTAAGTAGATTTCAGGAGGGGCATTGTCATGATTGAGGCAGAAGGTTTGGCTGTCCGAATAGCAGGTGTTAAAGACTTGGGGTTTTAGCTGTATAGCAGGCTCAATATTAATCAGTGTTGTGATGTAACAGGCATAAAAGAGCTCACTTGATCTGAGACTCTTGATTAAAACATAGTATCAAGCATGAAGTAGAACCTCTCCTCTCTTCACTGGTGAGATCATACTCTGGAGAATTAGTTTAAAGCATTGCATTTTAAGTGTGTTAGACTAACTATACTACACAGAAAATATGACTAGTGTAATGAAAGAATTAAAATGTTATCATGAAAAGCATTAGAAGGATGTGGCAATTTAACTTGAAGAAGAGTTTTGGTGTAGCATTAAATAAAATCCAAACTTCCTGCCCTTAGTTCTGTTCATCTCTTAAACCTCATCTCACACTATTCTCGTCTGTAGTCTAGCCACATGGTTCTTTCAGTTCCTGAAGCACTCAATGCTTTCTTGCCTTAGGGTCATTACATGTGCCGTTTCTTTTATGTGGAGTATTTTTTCAGTTTCTGATCGTGGAGGTGTCAGTTTAATGGCGCTTCTTCGAGGGTCTTTCCTGGATGCCTTCTCTCCCATTATCTGTGGGTTCCCATGCCCATTCCTTTTCACTGTCTCAGTCCTTTGTTAGCTTCCTTCATGGCCTTTACAGAATAAAATGATTTTGTCTCTTTTTTAATATTTTGCTCTAGAATGTAAGTCCATAAAGATAGGTATGCTTCTGTCTTACTTACATTGTCTCCTGAGTGCCTAGCCACAGTATATAACACATATTTGCACAGTAAATCTTAGTTGAATGAATAAATGGCATGTTACTTTTACAAATAATTTTAAAGGGTTGTTATAAGAAGTAAATTGTACATTTGTTTTGTGTGACTCCAAAGAGAAAAATAGAAGGAAACAGATTGTAGTTCGAGAGGTAGGAGTTTTCTATCCTGGATGGGTTCAAGGATGTACAGCAATCACATTATAATGTATTGTATAGCTTGAATGTGCGCTGGTCGCGTTTTAATGAGGGCTCTGAGTGAAACTTTTTCTTTCCTGCATTTGTAAATAATTAAGTAAATATGAAAATCAGACAGTTCATGGTAAAAGATATTACCATTTTTGGTGAGGCGTAGATATGCAGCATCATACTAATTCCCCCGAGTTTGTTTGGAAGTCAACCAGTTTTTGGGCAACTGTAGGTCTCCTGAGTGAGGGCAGATCACTTACAATGGGAATGAGAGTAGACTAGAGACCACTTTTTCTGTTGGCAGGCAGATCAAAGAGGATGGAGCTGGGTGGGATTATGTCAGGCATCTGCCCTACTCTTTCCTGATCGCAGCAATCAGATGTGTCCCTGTGAGGAAAGAGTTTCTTTAGAACAAGTGCATATTTCCATTTGGAAACATGAAATTATGGGAATGGTGTTCCTCTTTCTTCTCCAATTTTTTTATTCAACAGCTAATTTATTTTGAGGTGTGCCAAGTTCTGGAAAGAGAGCAATAATAAAAAGAGATATGAACTCTGCTTTCAGGGAGTTTGTACTATTGTGGGAGAGACTAACATTGCTTATACAAATACATGTAAATTTTCAGCTGTAGTAAGTTTGTTGGATAAGAGACATATAGCATTATGAGAGCATATAATATAATAAGATAACATACATAATAATTTTTTTGTCGGTAGTAATTGAAGCCCTGAGAGAATACGAGATGAAGTAAGCAGAGAATAAAATGGGACACTCTATGAGCATATCTGATTAATTGCAGTCTTTAACGACCCGGTGAGAGAGAAAAAGCAGAGGAGACCAACCTTACACTTTGTTCTCTGGTCTCTTTCCCATTCTCTTGTCTTTTCCCATTGGGCTTTATCATTAAGTATCTGGTCAGTCAGGGATGTGGCTGTTTTGGGGTGAGGAGATAGCTGTTAAAGTAGTCATTCAAGAGCTACACCCCAATACCGGGCACCCCTCCATTGTGTATTCTCTTGAGATAGTGGGGGTCAGTTTACTTGTTGTCCCCTGAAGGGTTAATATGTGTACGAATAATACATCAAGTATTTTAACTCCAAGGCTCCTCTGTCCTTGGAGTTAAATTAGCATTCCCTGTTCTCTTTCCCATCATAAATTATGACCAATTACAGTGAGCCTTATAGTTCACCAGAGATTATATGCTGAGTCCAAGTGTTAGAATGTAGATAATCCAGACAAGCAGTCAGCAATATAAAAGAAGTCTCAAATTGGTATAAGCCATTATCAGATACTTAGGGAGATAATAAAGTTCATTATTCTTTATGTTCATTAGTTATTATCCAAATAAATGGAATTCCCAATTAAGTTAAAGTCCAAAGAGATAAAAATCCCCAAGTACCCCCCTCCCATTTTTTTTAACTGGGTATTAGCCATGTGCTCTCATTTCCTGTCACTGTAGTAGTTATCCTAAGGAAAAGGATGTTTCTGGAATCATATTTCTGTGGTTAGAGATTATTATAGAGACCAAAAGGAGGAAGAATAGTCTAGGAAGAAAACCTTGGTTTAAGCAGCCTCACTGGGATGCCAGCCAGTCTATGCCAGAATACTCCCTCCTTGTCTTCTTCTGAGTTCAAAACCAATAGAGGAAAAATTAGACCATGTTATTTTTTTTCTCTGATTAATGTAAATTGAAGAACGTGGCTTGTATCTTTTGTCATGTTGTCTTCCTAATACTTCCTCAAATGAATTTAAAGGCAAGACCATACAGATGGGTAAAAGAGTGAGCTGCACATATGTTTTTGTTACCTTTCTGGAGCCAAGTTGGTTGTTAGGATATGAATAAAGGTTATTGTTTCCACTAAAATTATATTGTGTATTTGCCCTGGCTAGTGTGGCTCAGTGGATTGAGTGCTGGCCTGAAAACAAAAGGGTCACCAGTTCAATTCCAAGTCAGGGCTCATTCCTGGGCTGCAGGCCAGGTCCCCAGTAGGAGGGGGTGCATGAAAGGCAACCACACATTAATGTTTCTCTTCCTCTCTTTTTTATTCCCTTCCCCTGTCTCTAAAAATAAATAAATAAAATCTTTAAAAACCACTGTAAAATATTATATTATGCATTAGACCATTTTTACATCAATACATAAATATCCAAGCAGTAAAATATTCTTCTTAAAGGCCAAATTCATTGTACCAGCTGTTTATAAGATTAGGTTACATACCCTCATTTATTTCCTGTGAGAAATGTGTGTCTCTCATATGGAAAGAGTTGTTAATATGGAAGATACAATTAATAAATAATAATACAGAATAAACTCTCGTGTACTCACAACTGTAAACCTACTTCTACCCTACCTTGTATGAGCAAATCATATATATAGTTTTGTTGTAAATATTGTGTACCCTTTTAGTGATCTTCCTGATTGATAACTTTTGCAATGAAATTTTTATTGCTTTAGCTTTACATGTTGGTAATTCTCAGTAGTGATATAAAATAGTTACTTCTGCATCTCTACACACACATTCTTAAATTGTTGTAATTTCTGAACTTATGCTGAGGTCTTTGGGAGAGGCTTCCGCAAAAGCCTGGGAAGTATGTGTGAGTTTTTAGGAAATATGCTTCAGTAGTTGTAATACTAGACTGTGGTTTTTTTTAAAGCTCTTTAGTAGGCTGTAATAGAATTGCTAATATTAGTATCATTAAAAGTTTTGTCTTACTACTGCAATGAGTTTGAAAGTCTTGAATAATGTTGCCATGAGAGATCAACTTTCAGGAACCCATAATAGTCCCAGAATACATAAATATAATATTTATAAGTCTATAATATTTAATCTTCCCTTAAATCAATGTGATAACCTACAGGTGGAAATGTAACAATATTTAGAATGCCAACCCTCTTTTTGATGAGCTCTGCAATTGCCTACCAATGTACTACTTGTGTTTTGACTCATGTACTTTAAAAAATATTTTGTGGATTTCTTTAGGGTCAACTAAGTCTTAAATTTCTTATATTTCTCCTCTTGAAGCTTCTCCCAGCCCCTCTTCATAGAGCATCGGGTATTAAAAAAAAAAAAAAAAAATCCTTCCTTTCAAAAAAGTATCTGTGGTTCCTTGTTTGTTGGGCAGTCATTTTTTCCCTTCTACAGTTTCCTGGCTACAGCTTTAGGTTTGTAGCTGTAATAGTGATCTGAGTTGAGATAGTTGCAGTTTGTATATTTGTTCCCCTTCTCCATGCATAGCTGGTGTTTTGACTTTCATGACCAATTTTTATTTGGATTTTAAAGAAATAATTGGACTTAATTTATTGTTAGAAACAAAAGTAATAACCACTGTGCCAGCAACACTGTGCTAGGAAAAACTGTGTTGTCTGTATTAGTTACTTGTTCTGGTGCTACACTTAAAAGTTGGTCTATCATTTATGAAAATACCTGGTGAGAACCTCTAGGTTGTCATATAAAGTATGACCCTGTAAGTGTTCAGAAAAATGGTGTTTCGTGAAAGTTGAACATTTTAAAGTGATTTTTCCCCCTCCTTCAAATGACTCAACCTCAGCTACTTTTAAAAAGCCAAAGGGCATAAAGCTCTTGTTGTCTCTGGAGATTAAGTACTGTTTCTGAATATCTAAGAATAAGATACTCTTTTGGATTTCATACTCCCCTTCCATTGCTGTTGCATCCTGTTATGTGAGAATTGAGAGGAGATAACTGTTGTTAAAGTTCTTCTCTCAAACATTTATAATAAACTAGAAATAGATATCAGCAAAATAACATTTAATTTTTATTTTAAACACAAAACTTGTGGGTTCATTATAGCTAAGTTATCAAACTTATTGAATAGAAGAAATGGATAATTCATCTGATTACTTGAAATTAGACAGCTATCTATTTGGAATGAATTTTATTTGTTCTGTAGCTGTAAAGAAATGTGGGGAAAAACTTGTGTGCAAAGTTTGATAAACAAGAACTAAAAAATATTACTACTGGGCTGTATGTTATAACCTTAAATATGTTTGTCTCTCAATAATTATGGTGAGCATAATTAATAATCTTTAATAGATAATTGATCTATTGTATCTTGTATTTTTTTGTGTCAGAACTAGAATTTAAAAGAATTTTTAAAGTGTATTTTATTGATTATACTATTACAATTGTCCCATTTATTTCTCCCCTTTATTCTCTACCACCTTGCATGCCCCCTCCCTCCAGCATCCCCCTCGCCTTAGTTTGTGTTCATGGGTCATACCTGTAAGTTCTTTGGCTTCTCCATTTCCTAAACTATTCTTAACCTCACCCTATGTATTTTGTACCTACCATTTATACTTCTTATTCCCAGTACCTTTACCCTACTTTCCCCCTCCCCCTCCTTGCTGATAACCCTCCATGTGATTTCCACTTCTGTGATTCTGTTCCTGTTCTAGTTGTTTGCTTAGTTTGTTTTTGTTTTGGGTTCAGTTCTTGATAGTTGTGAGTTTGTTGTCAGTTTACTGTTCGTATTTTTGATTATCATCTTTTTCTTAGATAAGTCCCTTTAACATTTCATATAATAAGGGCTTAATGAAGATTAACTCCTTTAACTTGACCTTATCTGGGAAGCACTTTATCTGCCCTTCCATTCTAAATGATAACTTGGCTGGATAGAACAGAATAATCTTGGATGTAGGTCCTTGCCTTTCATGACTTGGAATACTTTTTTCCAGCCGCTTCTTGCCTGTAAGGTCTCTTTTGAGAAATCAGGTGATAATCTTATGGGAACTCTAGTTAGGTAACTGTATCCTTTTCTCTTGCTGTTTTTAAGATTTTCTCCTTATCTTTAATTTAGGGCAATGTAATTATGATGTGCCTTGGTGAGTACTTCATTGAGTACAACTTCTTTGGGACTCTCTGAGCTTCTTGGACTTCTTGGAAGTCTATTTCCTTTGCCAAATTGGGGAAGTTCTCCTTCATTATGTTTTCAAATAAGTTTTCAATTTCTTGGTCTTCATATCCTTCTGGCACCACTATGATTTGGATATTGGAATGTTTAAAGTTCTCCCAGAGGTTTCTAAGCCTACACTCATTTTTTTTAAAATTCTTGTTTCTTCATTCTGTTTTGGTTGAATATTTATTTCTTTCTTCTTGTCCAAATTATTGATTTGAGTCCCGGTTTCCTTCCCATCACTGTTGGATCTTGTACATTTTCCTTTATTTTACTTCATATAGCCTTCACTTCTTCCTCTATTTTGTGATGATACTCAACCGTTTTGTGAGCATCCTGATTACTGGTGTTTTGAACTCTGCATCTGATAGATTGGCTATCTCTTCATTGCTTAGTTCTATTTTTGTATTTTTGATCTGTTCTTTCCTTTGGGCCATATTTCTTTGTCTCTGTGCATCTGCTATGTTCTAAGGGGCAGAGCCTTAGGTATTTGCCAGGGCGGAGCAACCCATATCAATGTGATGTGGTGCTGTATGTTGGGGAGAGGTCTGAGGGAACCATGCTGCTTGCTCAGCTCTCGGTGACGGTGACTTTTGGGCACTTCGCCTGCTCCCCACAAGAAAATTGGGCCTTTCTAGCGCTGATTCCTGGGTGAGTGGGTGGGTTTGTGTATGTTCTAGGACCATATAGGTCTCTCCAGGGAACTCTCCTGTGAGGCTGGGAGTTTCCTCCCACAGTCCACTCACAGCATTTTACAGCCAGAGGTTTTGAGACTTTCTTTTCCTGTGCTGGAATTCTGGGTTGTGCCATCTGTCTTGTTCCTCATTTGTTCCTCCTGGTTTATCCTCACTCAAATGTGGGACTGCCTGGTCCTCCAGCTGCTGCTGCCTTGCCCCGGGTTCTCTCTGCCCTGGCTGCCCGTCTCTGTCCCTCCTATCAATCTGAATGAATATTTCTTCTTTAACTCCTTGATTGTTGGACTTCCATACAGTTTGATTTTTCTGGCAGTTCTGGTTATTTTTTGTTTTTAAATTTGTTGTCCTCTTTTGGTTGTGCAAGGAAGTAAAGTGTATCTACCTATGCCTCCATCTTGGCTGGAAGTCATATCTTGTATTTTTAATATCTTATGTACAATACTACCAAGCTTTGGAATGAAATTGGAGCCATTTTAAAATAGGACATTTCCTATAGGGTATATAGTATATATCCTGATGAATCCTAAAATGTATTTTGACTTACTTTAGTTTTTATGATAATAAAGGGAGATATATTTGCAAGGTTTTCTTTTCTTTTTTTTTAAATTACTTTACTGTTGTTCAATTACAATTATCTGTGTTTTCCCCCCACTACTGCCTCCCTACCAGGTTTTCTACTATTTATAATTCTAAACAAGAATTTGAGTTCTTTACAATTTAGTACTCTTGGCTTTGCCTGGAATAAAAATATACTTCAACCCTTTCATATTTGTTAATTTAATATTTCATGTTTCATGTAGTTTTGGAACTCAAGGTAGTTCCTAAGTACTTGTTACTATTGCATAAATGGGAAACAGTTCTTAAACTGGACATTTAAGTTTTCTGTTTTTGTTAAGGAAAAGTGACTATGTACTAGTAGTTTTTCAGGTGGTAATTGATACAATTTGCTAGTATTTGCAACACATCTCTTCTTTTTATTACAGATCTCCACAGGATAAAAGAACACTTCTTGTGAATTGTCCAAATAAGAGTCTTTCACAGTCTTTTGAAAATCTTCTTGATGAACCAGCATATGGTTTAATTCAAGTATGTTTTTCAAATCTGTCCTGTATTGTTCATTTGTAAATCTGTCTTCATTATTTTATATACCCCCGGCCTCCCAACTTTCTCAGATTATACAGAATGAGGCAAATGTCTCTGTGTATGTAAAATTTATAAAATTATCCTTTTTAATTTTATAGAGATAATAGTATGTTCCTTATTTGTTAGACTCAAAGGTTCCTTGGTTCTTGTTACTCCTAAGGCAATATTTTCCTTTATACTGAGATTGGACATCAGTAGATTTTTATTATCATAGCTTTTATTGATTAAGTGAAAGGTCATTGTGTAAGGCACTTGAATTCATTAATGATAAACAGGCAAAATCTGGTCTGAATTTTTATTTTTCACTTAAGTAGGGTCTAATTCCCTTTAAAGTATTTGAGTGTATTCTTGAATTTGACTAAAAATGTTCAGTTAACACAGATAAAAATAAAAGTTAATTTATTTTTTCATTCAGATTTCTATGTAAACTAACAAAATGGTGGTTTATATTCATTCATTATTCACTTATTTATTCATCAGATGTTTGAGTGCTTACTCTTTCTCAGGTGCTCTCTTCTTGGTTCTGAGATGAGTAGTAAGAGAAGGTAAAAAGATGAGAGCTAAACCCTGATTAAAATAAAAAGTGAGGAAACGATTTTTCCTGTTGTGCAAAATAATCATTTTAAAGATGAACATTAAAGAAAACTATTTTTGCTAAATATGAATAATCAGGCAGTTTGGGATTTAGAAGTAACTCTAGCAATAGAAAAAAGCCTTTTGCTGTTTTCCAGGACAGCACTGCCCAGAACAAATTATTCTTATTAGCACGGTTTACTAATCATATAATTAAATTAAAATATCAGCTAATATTTAAATATTGTGAGCTTTTAAACTTAGCTACCAAATGTTTTTGTTAGACTCATATGGTGCTATACATTTCAAGAAATACATTTTTTTGTGAAGGCAGGACTGATAGACAGAAGAAAGCTGTTGTGGGCCATTCACCAATGGCAAGTAAGCACTGCATATGTTTCTGATGTGCAGATTGAACGAAGCCTGCAAATCACTTGTTTATCTTCAACTCAATCAATAGCATTAATTTGCCATTTAATACTGTTTTAACCAAATGAAAAGATTGGCTGAGAAATTTTAAATTTTTCTCCTCAGAAAAAAATAAAATTTTAAGATAATCTTAGAACACACTGTTTTAGTTCTGATTATTCCCCTTTTAAAAACTTTGCCCTTTTTCCCATTCATGAGGTATTTTATTCTTTATTTGAATTAATAATGCTAATATTTTTTCTACTATATAGAAAATTAAAAAGGATCCTTATACCGCAACTATGGTAGGATTTTCCAAAGTTACAAACTACATTTTTGATAGTTTGAGAGGCAGCGATCCCTCTACACATCAGCGACCACCTTCAGAAATGGCAGATTTTCTTAGTGATGCTATTCCAGGTTTAAAGATAAATCAACAAGAAGAACCAGGATTTGAAGTCATCACAAGAGTGAGTGGAGATTTATGTTCATGTAAATCTTATATTTTAACAGGAGGAATGTTTTTAAACATCTATGAATGTTATACAAATAGAACCTCAATAGAAACTCAATTTTTGGTTATATTTGCCTTTTTCCTTGTAACTTTTTGCTAACTAACATATAGCAACTAACACTTGTCCTGCCACCAAATTGTTGGTTTGTTCTTTGATTACTACATATACTTTCTGTTCTTTAATGTTGGATCTCTTTGATTACTTTTTTCTACTGTAATAATTGTTCATTGTTAATAATTTAACTGTTAATAATTGTTTTATTAGTTATTGTTGTTAATTCTTAATATGCCTAATTTAGAAATTAAACTTCCTCAATGGCATGTAAGTAAAGGAAAATAGTGCACGTAGGGTTCAGTACCATCCATGGTTTTAAGTATCCACTGGGGGTCATCCAACCTATCCCCCGCAGATATGTGGCGGGGGGGACTACTGTATACTGAAAAGTATGCTAAAGAATTTAGGTGTTCAAAAAATTGTTAAAAACAGACCCAGATACTAGTAGTACCCTTCCAAGTAGTTCTGACATTCATATTTAATATTTAACTATTCTGCATATTATTCATTGGCAGTATAGTACACCATATTTAAAAACAATTATTTACAAAGTTTTCCTTTCTTAGTAATAGCCTCTGAGTTTGTGGGTCTACCCGAAACTGTTCTTAAAAGATCTTTTTTGGTCTGTAAAGTCTCCTGGAAATAAAGCTTCTTTCACTGAAGAAAAAAAAAACAAAAACAGAACTTTTCAAAGCTCTGATTACTTCTGGTGGCCCTTTGGTACGCTACTTTAGCCACTCTTATGCCTCTTCTGGATATTCAGTTTCATCTGAAGACTGTAAGACCTCTTTAACCATCCTTAAGTTTAAAGCTAAAGCCTGCTTTGAATCCAGTTTGAGGGCCACACTTAACACTTAGAGCTATCCACTCCTGATAATTTCATCCAGTGAGGTGGTACCGACCCAGCTTGGTATTATACCCATCTCCTTCTGAACAAATCTGATCTAATTCTCTAGTCATTAACCTGAAATTATGTGCTGTAATAAATTCTGCACCTCCACCCAGTGCCTGACCTTGATCTAGTACACCACTTTTTAAAGGAAGTCTCAATAAATCTTGTTAAGGTGTTTTGAATGAATATACATAAGGCCACTCCATCCTCTGGAGTTTCTGTGCTTTCACAGCATTCAGATCAGATCCTGAGAAGAAAGGATTTTCTGCCCCACAAATAATGAGACCTTTCCCCTCTGTTCAGTTTTCCTGTTCAATCACTTTTCCCAAAAGTTGTACCATCATAATAGCTGAGAAGTCATCCCTTTTACTTGGATTATTCAGAGTAAGAAAAGCTAGTGCCATTGTCTTGCTTCTGAAGGTCAGTGGATCCACCAGGAAACTGCTGAAGTTTTGTTTTTAATTCTTCCTTATGGAAGCCATGAGATGTATTATAAAGGGACAATAGTCCCGTTGGTTGTAGCATTTTGTCCTTAGAGACATAGATATGTCTTTAAAAGACTTCTTGCCATTTCTCTTTGGTTTCCATTTCTCTTTGCAAGATGGTTTCTCTTGAATGATCTGATTACCTTTTAATAATGATGAACAGGTTGGTTGTTTCATTGAGTACATAGCAGTGAGTAAATAGTGACCCTAGCATGTAAACCCTAGTTCTGTTCCTAATTTGTGTTTTCTTAGTAGACACCATAGACAGCCAGTCAGGACAATACTACTATAAGGCTCTTATTCTCATGGGAATGTTTTCTTTTTCAGATAAGATGGACTTTGGCCCTGAATTATGACAAATCTTTATGTATATGCTCAACACTTTTAAATTTGCTGCAGTGCTAGGCTGCACATAGTTAGAACATTATAAATACCTAAATTGTGGTACTTAATTAAGGGGCTTATCTTGTAAATGGCATTTTTAAATTACCAACATCTGTTAATTGAATAAAAACTGTAGAAAATATCCAGTGGAGCTAATGGGTCATGAATCAATTCTGAGAGCTACAAATTTTAGTTTGGAAGAAAAGCTAATTTTAGAATATGATTAATGGGATAATACTCTTTTTTAATAATATAGCATACCATTTAGTTTGAAGGGTTCCTTATAGAATTTACATGTTAACTGTTCTGCACTTATGTAACTGAAACACAAAATAGCAAATGTTTTCCCATCTCTGAATTTATAACCTCATTATTTGTATGTTTAGTAGGAGAGAAAAATGTATGGAATGCTAGCTGTTTTAGTTCATGACATAAATATTGGAAAATAAGGGAGGATATTAATAATGTTAGAACATTTCTGAGTAATTGTATTTTAGTTTAAATTTCTATATACCTTGATTTCATTTCACTGGCTAAAAGTGTACTCCTTATTGCTTATCTTCCTAATTTAGATTGATTTGGGGGAACGACCTGTTGTTCAAAGGAGAGAGCCAGTATCAGTGGAAGAATGGACTAAGAACATTGATTCCGAAGGAAGAATTTTAAATGTAGATAATATGAAGCAGATGATATTTAGAGGGGTAAATACTTTAAAATGGACTGTATTTTAAACTGCTGGTATTCAAGTTTTCTCCCTCCCTCCCTCCCTCCCTCCTTCCCTCCCTCCTGCCCGCCCACCCTCCCTTCCTTCCGTGGGGAGGGTGAGGGGAATAAAGTCCTTTTTGAAAAACGTTGCCTTAAAATCCCTGTGGGACAGAGTGAGGTGCTTGTAATATTCCTGATGCCAGGTGGGGGAAGACCATTAAGTGTAAGGAAAGATATCTTTCCTTACTTGGTATTTTATGAGTTATGTGAAGGAGACATGTTTGTACCTCAGTGGTAGTTTAATGATTGGGCTTTGAAAGACATAGTCCTACTGCCTGCTGTACATTCTACTGTATACTCTGCATTGTTTGAGCTATATTAGCCTTTCTGTTTATTTAAATGCAAGTTTCGTAAACTTAAAGTATTCTTTTTCATGAATGTGTTTAATATACATGTTTTCTTCAGGGACTGAGTCACGCATTGAGAAAGCAAGCATGGAAATTTCTTCTGGGTTACTTTCCTTGGGACAGTACCAAGGAGGAAAGAACTCAATTACAAAAACAAAAAACGTAAGTAATTGTCTTTATATGTTCATCTAAGAAATTCAAATAATGCACCCATACAAATTAATAAAGGGTGGGAAAATAATTTTTATCTTTTAACTTAAGACTTATGAGCACCAGTGTGAGGGAGGCCACAGATCCCATTTGGAGGTATCTTTGAGATTGCTGAGTAGACACCATGAGTAAAGTTTACCCTCCTGACTTAAAAAATACTATGGGCAAGAAGGTATCATTGAAATTAAATGGTGACAGATGTTGTCTAGGGATATTGAGGGGATTTGATCCCTTTAGGAATCTTGTGACAGATGAAAGTGGAGATGGCAACTAGTGGGCAACAGAACAATATTGGAATGGTGGTAATACAAGAAAATTGTATCATCATGTTAGAAGCTTCTGAAAGAGTATAAAGAGTGGCTGTGTTCATCAGAGAAACCAACTGCTTCCACATGCCCCCTCTTCATAGCACCTGTTTTACTACAATATAAAAATTGAGTCATATGCATTTTCTTTTAAAGATTTTATTTATTTATTTTTAGAGATAGGGGGAGGGGTAAAGAGAGGGAGAAAAACATCGATGTTTGAGAGATATATTGTGAGAGATATATTGGTTGCTTCTTGCATGCCCCCAACTGGGGACCTGGCCCACAACTCAGACATGTGCCCTGACTGGGAATCGAAGTGACAGCCTTGAAAAGTTCCCAGGCCAGCACTCAATCCACTGAGCTACAGTAGCCAGGGCATGTATTTTTATATTGAACTTTTGTAATAGTAAAAAAAAAAAAACACTTTAACACCATAGTTATTTCAAACTAGAAACGTTTATTAGAAAGACTTTGTTACAGTTATGTTAGTGAATATGTAGAAAGATGGTAAAAATGTTTCAGTTCCATTGTAGAAACATACTGCATACTTGAAAAATAACTAGTAAGATTTGGATTTTAAAATATATCTCATTCAGTCCTAGCTGGTAGCTCAGTTGTTTAGAACATCATTCCAATATGCTAAGGGTGCAGGTTTAGGGCACATACAAGAATCAACCAATGAATGCATGATTAAGTGGAAAAACAATTCGATATTTCTCTGTCTCTCCATTCCTCTTCCTAAAATCAGTAAATTAAAAAATTTAAAATGTTCATCTTGATTCATTTTTTAATTATTTTTTGAGATTATAAAAATGGCTCATAAGAAATATATTTGCTATTTAGGTTATTTAAGTAATTTTTCTTGTGCTCTTGTAACATAAACTGGTCTTTCATTCTTTGTGGAAGAGTGTTTCTGTTTTAAAACAATTTCTCAGATTTGAGAAGAAAAACTACAGCTTTCCAGATACACTTCTAATTTTCAACTCATCAGTCTAACTTTTGATTTAAAGGTCACTCCTAGTCATGTGCATATTCAGATTCTCAGACAATTCTTTCTCTTCAACACTCTCACCAGTCCTGAGACATTTTCACTTTAACAAGTTTGCAGTAAACTCCTTGTCACATTTTAAAAAATAAAGTGTAGATTTACAATTATTTAGAAACTTTCATGGTTAAAATATTTAATGACTGAAATAATTTTCAGTATGATATTAAGGATTAAGGTAACTGTTTCCTTACAGTCATATCTGAATGAGTAGATTAAACTAAGTTTATGACATGTATGAGGTTTTTTTTTCCTTTGTTTTCATAACTTTAAACATTTTAGTATCATATTTATAAAGTTAAATTTCACTAGCATTGTAAATATGTTGATATATTGTTTGTAGAAAAGCTCAATTAAATTTTTTAAATGTTCAAAGTAAAGTAAGCTATTTTGGTGTAAAATTGTGTTCTATAGTGATGAATACTTCAGGATGAAGCTACAGTGGAAGTCTGTCAGCGAGGAACAAGAGAAGAGAAATTCGAGGTTAAGAGATTATAGAAGTCTTATTGGTAATTTTTTCTTAATTTTGGAAGTACCCAAGAGAGTTTTACATTGAAATCTTGATAAGATTTAAGAAATGAATATATGTGCTACAGAATTGGGCCTCAAAAGAGAACTGAGAATTTGAGATTACATTAGAATGTGTGCTTACTATTCTTGGCTGTTACTCTTCAAATAAGTGTATGAATTCAGTCAGTTTATAAATAAGTACTAATACATCGCATTTTTAATTTAAAAATGTAAATTAATAAAAAGAATAACTTTATTTGCTTGCTGAATTAATTGCATTAAAAATTGGCGTCCTTATTTCAAAAACAGTTTGTTTATTATAGAAAAATTAAGGCCCTGGCTGGGTATCTCAGTTGGTTATATTGTCATCCCGATATGCCAAAGTTGTGGGTTAAATCCCTGCTCAGGGCACATACGAGAATCAACTAATGATTGCATCAGTGAATGGAACAGCAAATCAGTGTTTCTCTTGCTGTCTCTCCTTTCTTCCCTATCTCTAAAATCAATAAATAAAAATTTTAAAAAGGAACTGTATATAAGCAAAAAGAAAATAAAAGTTAGTTTGTTTCTGTCATTCAGAAATAACTTTTGTTTTTTAATTCTCACCCAAGGACATTTTTTTTATGGCTTTTAGAGAAAGAGGAAGGGAGAGAGAAACATTGATACAAGAGAGAAGCATCGATTGGTTGCCTCCCTTACCTGCCCAGACCAGTATCAAACTTGGAGCCTTTCCATTATGAGATGCTACAGCCTACTAAGCCAAACCAGCCAGGGCCAGAGATAACTGTGTTTAATAGATTTTGGTTTATATCCCTCCAGATCTTCTCTAAATATGCATGTATTTCATTTTTTAATTAAATAAATGACTCCAGATAGATAATAAATTTTTATCAATTGAATAACTAGTCCTTAAAAAAGAAATGCATGATAGAATTTACATAAGAAAATTAGACTTATTTCCAAATAGTACTGGGGTGTCTGGCTGTTAGGGTGAAGGCTAGGTTGGTACACGTTATTGAAGGAAAGCGTAGTTATTGCTGTACATGTCTTACCTGACGAGTTTCAGTTCATAATCTCTATTTTACAGATAAGAAAGCTAAAACACTGAGAGCGTAATGACTTATCCAAGGTCAGCTGGTTAATAGGACAATACCCAGTTTCAGTGTTCTTAACTGGCTTGTTACCTCGCCTCTAGGTAGTTTTAGGATAGCTTTGGATCATAGTGGAACTTATTTTTTTAATTGTTATTTTATTTGGATTTGTTTATCTATAGCTTTATGAGTGGAGATAGAGGGATGTTTTTATACCCCCCATGGTTATCACCACCATTCTGTGGAAGAAAAAAAAAAATCCCTAAAAGCCCAACATAATAGATTTGGTAGTTTTTGGACACAAAAAGACAAGTGTAGAGATCTTTTTAGCAATAGTACTTTTGATTGAAAAAGAATTTTATTTTTCTGAAAATAAATTACACCAGAATAAACTATTCTTTGTCTTGCCAAGGAACAGGTGGGGGATTTTGAGGCGTAGCATTATCTGAAGCTGCCCACCGAAGCCCTCTGCTGTTTTCAGTCTCACTGGGGAAATGAGTACAGGCTCCTTTTTCCTGCTTGGACAGGAAACACTTGAACTGTACGGAATCTTAGAGATCAGCCAGTCCTGCATTTTAATCCTTTTCTTCCCATGTGTCAGGTCTTCTTCCTTTTTATGAAGCAGCAGTGATGATAGCTCTGATCCTCTCAATCTTTCTTGTGTCCTGTTCTCACTCTTTCTAGGAGATTGGAGGAAAAGTTAGGTGTTTTAGATCCCTGTAATGTAATTTGAATTGAGACATACTTTAGCAGGTAATTTTCTCACTCTTTAGCAGATAATAAAATTAAAGTGCAGGAAAGGTTAGCAAATTGTCTTTAGTAATCTGTTTTGTTAGTTCCATAGCCCAGACTCATTCATAATCAAACCTAATTCTTAATGAAGTGACTTTTCAGCTATACCATGCTTTCTACCAGAAGTATACATAGGTAGGTTTCAAAGCATTCTTTTTCCATAATACTTTTCCCCAGAAGTATTTTTAAGGAAAGATTATTGAAAACTTTTTTTTTCCTATTTGGTATAAACTCACTTTATTAGAAAATACACGAGTAAGCTCTAGGCCTTGTGCATTGCGCCAAGAAGTTGGATTTTTAAGTATGAAGAGAAACTATTGGAGCATTTTAAGTAAGACCATCTTATTTATATTTTAAAATTAATTTTTTTCTGTGTAGAAAAGGGATTAAATCAAAGTTAAGAGTAGGAACAATTAGTAGAAATAACTCCAAATAAGAGATGGTTAGTGGAGATGTGGAGAAATAGATGTATTCAACATATATTTTGGTGACAGAATTAATAAGACCTTCTGATTAAATGTGGGATATGAAGGGGAAGAAGAAATCAAGGATAGGACTAAATTTTTTGACTTGAGATATTGGGCATTTAGATGGTACCACTTACTGAGATGGGGAGAATGGGGTGTGGTGAAATTAAATTAGGTGTTGTATATGTGTACTGTACCTTAAGGTGAAACATACAAATATAATGTCAAGTGGCTAGTTGAATAATCTGGAGTAGTTTAGGTGTTTACAGTATAATTATCCACGGGAATAAATGTCATCACCTAGAGAAAAAAAGAGACAGATAAGAAGATCCAGGAATGCCGGTCTTTAGAGCAGTGGTTCCGAACTTTGGCTGCGCATTAGAATCACCAAGGATCTTTTTGAAAATCACGCTGATTATTTTAAGCATGCCTACATTCGTTCAGTATTTACTCAGTACCTATTATGTAGTAGGTTTTTCTCTAGGCATCAGGGAACAAAACAAAATTCTAACCCTCAAGGAGCTTCTGTTCGTGTGGGGGGAAAATGACAGTAAAAAAGATAAATAATATATGACAGGGGGACCCCCAAAACCCTAGAATTATCTTCTGAAGGGTGGCCACCTTGTAGTACCAGCTTGCCCTGCTGAGTGTTCTAGGAATCCAGCTGTATCAGGGTACCAGTTGGCATTGTTGTGAGAGGCTGTGTTTGGCTCAGTGAATTTGTTTTGGAGACTCTTTTAACACATTTTCCCATTTCATGATGGGTGATTTAAGAGTGTACCTGCCCACATTGTGCTGAATGTTCAGCAGTCTTTGACCAAAAGTGCCATGGCCCCTCTGCCCACCCTTCCTATTCACCCGATCTCCTCCTGAGTGACTTTTTCTTATTTCCTGGTGAAAAAAGTCCTCAAAGGGAAATGTTTTGCTTATGTGGAAGAGGTAAAATAAAAATCTGCAGCAGCACTAAAAGGCACCAAAATTGGAGTTCAAAAACTGTTCTGGGCAGTGGAAAAAAACATCTTGATAGGTATATTGCATCAGATGGAGAGTATTTTGAAGGTGACTGAAGTTTAAACATGTAAGGATAAATACACAGTTTTTTTATAAATAAATTCTGGTTTTTTGGGTCCTCCCTCATATGTGGTATGTTGGTGATAAGTGCTTAATAGAAAAATAAAGCAGAAAAAGGGTTAGGGAATTTATGTGTTGTGTTGTTGTTTTCACTTGGGTGACCAGAGAAGGCTTTTCTTGAAAAGGTGGTATTTGAGTAGAAACTCGAAAAGGGGGATTGGTGAGCTACGTAGGTATCTAGGTGAAGGGCATTCCAAGCAGAAAGAAATGTGTTACACTTGTTTCTATCCCAGGGTCTCTGCATATTTGAAGTATAGTAGAGATACGAGGCTGGAGTAAGTTTCTATCCCAGGGTCTCTGCATATTTGAAGTATAGTAGAGATACGAGGCTGGAGTAAGTTGGGTCGAGTGTGAAAACTGATGAGGTTAGAGAAGAAACGGACATGGGACAAGATCATGTGTTGGAGGCTTGAGGAGAGAGAAGTTGTAAAATAGTTACATGACTATGCAGAGGGAATGGGTAAGAAGGGTTGGTGGTGAATGCAAGATGGGGTTAGTTGGCATGGCTGTGAGCTTTTTAGCTACATCAAGGTAGATGGAGAGTTGGATTTAATGAGGGTTTTATTTTTTTAACTTGAGTACTCATTTTTTTTCCTAGAAATAGTTCCTAGAAATACATCTGTTATAAAATAGTGTTTCTGTTCCCTTTTTGTTTTCTGCCTGGCAGAAATATAAAGAGGAGAAAAGTAGATCATGAGGGCACAAATAACTTTTTACTATGTTTAAAACATCTGTTAAGTCAGATAATCTAGATTGACATTATGACTGTAAGTTGTGTTTGAATTAAAACCCTTTTATGTACTCCTTATTAACTGTGATAATGAAACAAACATTTTGACATTTTTAAAATTTCAAAAATTTCAAAATTAAAATGAATTGCATATACTAATATATAAACTGAATAATGTATATATGAGAAAAAGGAGATAATTTGTACTGAAGATGATTATGGGACACAGCAAAGAAATTGATAATACTTCTCATAATGAATGAAGCAAATAGGAATGAAACGAATCTCTTTGATTATACTTGATTGTATACTAGCTTTTTCATTACTGTTTTCAAATAATATTGCCTAATCACAAGCATTCATGACTGGCACTTTTATTGCTAACAAATGTGAATTATTACTTAGTATTGCTTTTAATTAATAGGAAGTATTGCCAGTTATCCAGTTAAAAGATTTCTGTGTTGAGATAAAAACTGAAGTATATTTAAAAATATACCCTTGAGGAGGTAGACTAATTTTTGAAAGTATTCCAAAGTGCTACTTTATTGCATATTTGAAATGGAATTGGATGAATTATTTTCATTAAGTCAGGGATTGGCGAGAGAGTAAAATTAATAGCAAGGAAAATAATCCTGTACTTATAAGATGTGAGCTTTATAAAAATCTCTTTTTTGAAAGGTTTTCAAATATGTGATGATTTTCCTCCTCAGAAAAAGATGTTAACAGAACAGATCGAACAAACAAGTTTTATGAAGGCCAAGATAATCCAGGGTTAATTTTGCTTCATGACATTTTGATGACCTACTGTATGTATGACTTTGATTTAGGTAAGTTCTCTTCTAATATTCTAATTTTAAAAGATTTAATTTGTATTTATTCTAGAATTTCAACTTATTAACCTGTTAGACATATGTAATGTAATAGCTCTGTGGCCTAGTTTTTATAGGAGCTTTTCTACAGGGTGCTGGGAATTTTTACAGTGCTATGGTTCCCACATTGTGCACTGAGGGACACTGTATAGTAAAGTCACAGGGACAGTGTGGGCTGTTTTAAATTTTTGAGGGAAGTATAGTAACATCTTTAGCTGTAACTACTAGCTGAAACAGTTTAGGATTTCAACATTAGATCACTACATTCCTGCTGATGAAGTTGTATCTTTGCAAAGTAGTATTTTTAGCTTTGCTTTGATAAGCAAGTACTGGTGAAAAATGGATGAAGAACAGAAATGAGGATGGTAGTATCCAGTTGAGTTTCAAGGTTTGAGAAGTAGTGTAGTGCCGAACAGGTGCTAAGTTCACAGGACATGAAACTTAAGTTGTTTGGATCTAAATACTTAATAAATGGAATTGTTAATTGTTTGAGTCTAGGGTTCCCTTGGAAAAATTTACTGAGACATTAAGGATTCTGTGAAATGAGAGTATTTTGGAATCTTTGTTTGATAAGTGTTCTCCCTTGTTAAGGAAAAGACTGATTTGGTATGTTAGACAGTGTAGATGATTATATAGGGCATGTAGAACTTTATTTTCTTGGTAAGTCTGTTCCCTACCAAGAATGGGTTGGAAAGACTGGGACTGGAGGTGAGAGTTGGGGATTGCATGGGAAAGAGATGCGAAGGGATAGAAAACCTAAGGAACCAATGTTTTAAGGGGCAAGAGAACTTGAGCTGTTTTTTTAAAGGACCAACAAACTCCCTAAGCATAAATCTTTAAACAGATATAAGCAATGCGAAATTTCTGAGTTACCTACTGTATGTGAGTGACTCCCAAGTAGAGGATAGTAGAAATAAGTGTTTCCCAGATTACTTTACTACAGCTAGAGACATCTTGGGAAAAGGTAATTGGATATTTTGGATATTAAACCCAAGTGAACCTTGAATTATGGGTACATTTTCTTCACCATTTGTATCTATGTGAGTTCCTCTTGGCTTCTTATATATAAATTAGGGGAAGATATAAATTCTATTATGGATCTTAAGTCATTAGCCCCTTTGGTGACAGAAGTTGAAAACCACAGATTTCTCTTTAAAATTTGTCCAGGCCTATCTGTCATACCTATAATGAGTCTCAGATTGGATCATTGAAAACATTGGTAGAGTGCTTTTCAGATTATAGAGTGCTGCCATATTTCATTTGGATTTGGATTCTAATAGCAGCCTTTTGAACAAGTGGAGAAATAATGTCTACTTTATGAATAAGGTTACATTGATTCAGAGAGTGATTGAAGGTTGCTCAAGTAGTAAATATTGGACTGAGGGGTGGAGATCCAGGTCTTTCTGGCTGGCAATCTTGCCAATATACATTCTGCACCCCAGGTCTTTGCCATTTTGGTTTCTGTTACCAAAGGAGGGAATAGAACAATCATCAGCCTAGAGAGCAAGAGCTGTTGCCCTGAACTCTCCAATTGTCATTTTGAGGTAGGAGTTCATTCATAGCCTCAGCAGGAGTTCCTGAATGCTCAGGTTTTTTCAGGGCATAGGTCCAGATCAGCTAACTGGACAAATTGCTGTTTTAATTGGTCTGTATTAACTCTACATTCTTTCTAGTCAAATACTTAAGTTATCTGAAACATAGCCAAGGTTCCCATTAAGAACTCTGGTCTTGTAAGAAGCCAAGGTAGTTTGCATAAAGCAGTGGACCAAATTTCTTGCCTTTTACTCATAGCAAAGGACCTTGGACTATAAGTTTACTCCTATAGGCGATTCAGTTGTTTACGTTCTTAGCCCATAGATTAAATAGATACAGGTATATTTATATTGAATATAATCTCATTAATAGTGAGGAAGGAGCCAAAAATCAAAAGCAGACAAAAGATAAAAAGTATCAAAAGTGATAGAAGAACTTAAGGAGAAGCAATTTTTAGTTAGTTAGAAGATCCCACACCCAGATGTGTCTATGGGAGGTATGTTTTTTACAGTGTATGTTCATAATGATGATCCTGAATAACCAATAAAAAGTGAAATTATACTTAAAATACTGTATATAAGAAGGCAGGAAGTGTCTAATGTAAAAAAAAATATTCCCAACTGGTAAGATTTTTTAAAATTTGATACTTTAAGGCCTTAAGGTTCAGTTAACCTGGAAAAATGAGCTACATGTAGATGAAATTTTCCTTATCAGTGTGAGAGTATACCTTAGGATGGTAAGGAGATCATTTCTCACACCTCTCCACTGGAACAAATTTGCTGCAAAAATAAGTTTAGGGAACTACTTCAGAAATTGTGGTAGTGCTGATTAAGATGTGCATCAGTCAGCCCTAGTGCAGATTCTGAGTGTTACTGAATGCTAATTTAAACAGCTTTAATCTTTCTTTAATTAAAAGGAATTTGTACATTAATTCCACCCTGGCAACTCATGACATACTCCAATGAACATCATGTATAAAATAAAATAGATTAAAAGCAACTAGAATACAAAGATTAATTTGACTACTTGCTTTAGCTAAGACTTGGAGAAGAAATATGGTAGTGATGCTTTATGAAAGCTGAATTCTCAGGCTTAAATTAGCTTCTCATAATTTTGTATTAATTATACCTTTATAATAAAGCACATTTTTTCCAGAGGAAAGGTGCTTTGTACATCTTTTGAATAGCACACTTTGAAATATTTCTATTGTAGACCATATGCAGTCAGTCAGACCCAGTCAGGTAGTAATCTTTTGCACTTTGTTGAATTCAGATCAGATTTCTTTCATGCTTTAATTCATTTAATCTTTATGTTATTGCTTTCACTCTGTTAGGGCCATGTAGGAAAGTTTTGATGATAACAATTTAGTCTTTCTTCCAAACTACTTACTCTTTCCTTCTATTAGTCAGGGTTCACCAGAGAAACAGAACTGTTAACATTATATGTATATACATGCACACACACACACACACACATGAAAAAGAGAAAAGAAAAAGAAGTCCAACAATTTGCATCTGTAAGCTGGGGAGACCTAGGAAAGCTGGTGTTTTAGTTTGAAGAACTGAGAGCAGAGGAGCAGTGGTGTAGACGCCAGTTCAAGTCTGAAGGTATGAGAACCAGAAACACTGTGGGTAGGAGAAGATTGATGTTCCAGTTCAAGCAACCAGTCAGAGAGCAAATTCAGCCTCTCTCCATCTTTTTATTCTTCTTAGGCTCTCTCAGTGGTTTTGCTTATGTCCACCCACATTGGGGAGGGCCATCTGCTTTAATCATTTCTCCAATTCAAATGCTAATCTCCTCTAGAAACACCTTCATAGACATTCCCAGAGACAATTTTTACCAAGACATCTGGTCCTCCTGTGGCCCACTCAGGCTGACAAAAAATTAGTCACCACAACTGTGCATTTAAAAAGCATCTGCAAAAGTATGTAGAAATGTTTACATTTGGATATGATGTCACATGCCATTTTTCTGGCACTTTTCTCAAAATGTCTTGGTAACTGCATTGTCTGTTCGGTACTGTAGTAATCAGATGCCTACTATGGGAACCCAAGGGTTCTTTTATGCTAAAGTGAGTAGAGCAATACTTTTCCACTGGGTCTAGTGTACATAGGTTGGTAAGACTAGGCATGGCAGTAGATCCAGGGTGTCAAATTCATTTTCAGTGGGGGACACATCAGCCTCACAGTTGCCTTCAAAGGGCCAAATGTAATTTTATGACTATATGAATTTACTCCTTAACTAAGGGCAAGGAGCTTGGCACTGCTGCTGGGTAGAAACAAGGTGGAGGGCCGGATTTGGCCCCTGGGCCTTGTTTGCCACCTGTGCAATAGATGATAGGGCAGAGGCTCAGAGTAGATGGAGCTAAATATTCATTTGTAAGGAGATCCGGAAGTGACCTTGAGTGCCTCTCTGTTACACATTTAATCTGAGATTTTTCAAGAGACTTTGGCTTATATGCTTCCTAGGTCATTTTGTTTTTGTTCAAGTTTTCTTTCAAAATAGGAAGAGTGGTGCAGAGTTGTATATCATTTCTAGCAGAAATATCCACTTCCTTTTTAAAATGTATGCTCTTTAAATGGCTTCAGTGCACATAGATTTTGATGAATGATAAAAATGTAAGCTTTGTATCTGCACTTGAAAGACCGATTTCCACAGACTTCCCAAGCTACCACTGGGAAAAAAATCTCCATGTAACTTTGACAAATGTACAAAACTTGCCAAAGTTGAATGATAATATGTATGTGAGAAGGGTTAGTATGAGCTCTTGTCCCTTTGTTGTTTCAAGTATCTTGTGTCTTATCTAAAATCTAATTGCAAAACACTTAAGAAAATGAAGGTTTTATAAGTTTGAGCTAAAAAATAAGATGCTTGACATATTCAAGTGAAAAGTACAAACATACTTTTTGGTCATTTTTAAGTAAGGGGGCTGTCTGACTCTTTCCATTTTTTTTTTAAGATTTTATTTATTTATTTTTAGAGAGGGAAGGGAGAGGGGGAGAGAGAGAGAGAGAGAGAGAAACATCAATGTGTGGTTGCTGGGGGACATGGCCTGCAACCTAGGCATGTGCCCTGTCTGGGAATCAAACCTGTGATGCCTGGTTCACAGCCTGCGCTCAATCCACTGAGCTACGCCAGCCAGTGCCCATTTTTTCTTTTAAGTAAGGGCTGTAATTAGTGTCATGACTGAAATTGTAATACTATTGAGAGAAAGGCGGTTAAAGTAGCAGTCTTAGGCACAACATATTGATTGGGTTAAACGTAGTTGATAGCATTGTTTGGTGGGCATAGAATAACAAGAAAAGAAAGAAGACATGGACTTGACTGTTTAAAAGAGGTATATAATTTTGTGACTCCTTTTGTTTAGATTACCAATGATATGGTTGCTAAAGCAGTTGGATCCTTCTTAGTGCTTAGTTTACTTGGCTCATTCAAAGCAGCTTGGCACTGTTTACTACTCTGGCCTGGCAACTTTCATGCTCTTGACTTTTACAAAAAGCTTCTCCCTTGATTTTATGTTCCTTTGACTATTTAATCTCTTTTGAATATGTACTCTTAAATTTGATGTTTCTCTTCACCTCTCTTCTTTCTCATAATGCTTTTGCACATTGTTTTTTAATATTACCCACTCTTGGCCTGGCCAGTGTGGCTTATTTGGAGTGTTGTGCTGTAGACCAAAGGATTGCAGGTTTGATTCCTGGCCAGGGCACATACGCAGGTTGCGGGTTTGAGTCCTAGTTGGGGTGTATACGAGAAGGCAACTAGTCAATGTTTCTCTTTCACGTCAGTGTTCCCCTCTTTCTCCCTTCCCTTCCTTTGAAAACAATGAAAGAAAATGTCTTTGGGTGAGGATAAACATAATAATGATATTAATAATATTACCCACCTTGACAGTGATATCTACACTAAGACATCTATCTACTGGAAGATGTGTATCTGCTTGACATCTCAATCTAAAACCACTCATCCTTCTCACCTGATTGCTAAACTTCCTTCTTGTTTATTTTCTTTTCTTGATGAACATCATATCTACCAATTTCTGAAACAAAGACAAGAAATTTTAAGTGAAATGGTGGTGATATGCACAGAAGGATATATAAAGGTTAGGTTTTCAGAGACATAATTATTTTTTTCTTCTTAGGATATGTGCAAGGAATGAGTGACTTACTTTCCCCTCTTTTATTTGTGATGGAAAATGAGGTGGATGCCTTTTGGTGCTTTGCCTCCTACATGGACCAAATGGTAAGAATGAGGTTCCTTCCTTTAATAAAACTAATTTGAAAATTTAAGTTGTATAATCTTATTATATAAGATTGATGCTTATATTTAGCCAGTTAGGATGAAGCTTTAGAAAATTGCTTCGTGTTGTTGTTTTTTTTCTTAAATAGCCTTTTCAAGAGGCTTGGAAATGCTGGCATTATTTTTAAATCAAAAAGTAGATAGAAAGTACCCGTAGCACAAGAACAATCAGGTTTTAGTATCAGTAAATGCCATGAGTCATTACAGAATATTGATGAAATAGATGAATTCAGTTTTTGTGAAGTAGTTGAACTTTCATATCATCTGTTTCAGAGATAAAGCTTAGTCATACCAAGTAATATCCTTACTTTTTGTGAACATTTTGGATTTTGTCACTGATTTTTCTCCAGATGCATTTCAACTGTTGGTAACACTGACAGTGAACTCTTAGTAATTCATTGTTATTTTCTCAGAAGCATGTGGTTATTAGAGTTGAACTCTATCTATATATACATACTATTACAAAGAACATTTTATCTATTATCATTGATATATCTTGGCAGTAGAGTTCTAGGACAATAGTACAGAGACAGTGTAACAAGAAAATAAAATAGAACAGTCTTCTCAGATTATCTTTAAGAAAAAAAGCATAGGGTCTAAGAGTGATAACGCACATGAAATCCAAAGATTTGACTGCATAGGTCACTGTACTGTTTCAGAATAAGATTAATATGCTTCATGGTGGACCTTGATGTCAGATATTGAAATGACTTGCTTGCAAGGGGATAAAGATTTTGAATATGTAATCATTTAAAATGTTTCCCTGTAATTTAGGTTTTAACTTAGAGTTTCTGGGACACAAATATGGAATTTGAAAGCAGTTCCCTTCTCCTTTTTGATTACTTCTGTTCTTCTGTTGCTTGCCAATTTTTCTTCCCCTGCAATTTTTCCCGGTTTTGTCTGTTTCCTCAGGACTCATCCATGGTTCCAACTCATCCTCACTTTCTCACTGCGTTTCCACATGCATGATAAGATTTGATGGCTTAAAAATATCTTTTGCTATTAAATTGATAAATACTCAAATTATGTAGTTCTTTTCCACAAACTAATACTTTTGGATTATCTGGAAAGGTTATTAACTGCAGTAATCTAGTAATATAGTTTGTCTTCCTGACCTTTTTAATTGATTGATTTTACCTGCCTTCTTAGTTCCAATTACTCCCAAGTGCTCTAGAAACCCGAGGCATTTATTATAAAGGTCTGTACAACTGATAATAATTGTATAGAAACTCTGGTCTGCCTTTCTTGTGTTTTTGTTGTTTTACCCTTTTTTCACTACATACCCTCTTTTCACTATATATACCCTCTTTTCACTACAGCTAGTACATTCCTTGATAAAGGGTTCATGTCTTTGCTTAACCGTTCACTGGTATGCTTCCAAAATTTTCCTAATGCCTGATAGGAGGTTTTTATTCAACAGATTTTTGTAGAATAAACACATGAATATTTCCCCAGTGCTTAGTTTAGACCTCTATAAAACAATTAACATGAACATACTGTGTTTAGTTTTTTACAATAATAGTTTTCATAAAACTGAAGAAATACTGGCAAGTTCAAATGTATTGGCTTCTAATACCAACTGCATACATACGTGTGCATGTATTTAGGTCTCCAATGTAAAGACTACTTTCTGAACATCTATAATACACACTTCCAGTCTCTCTGTCATTTTTTCTGTATGAAAGTTCAAGTTCTTTTGTCTTTATCACAGTCAATGACCTCTGTGTTTGCCTTTTCCACTGAGGATGGTCTGGGGATTTTTCTAGTCTTTATTCTAAAAAGATCTCTTAATATATTGTCTACTAACATCCCTTTTTCTTTTTTTTCCATAAAATTTGAATGAAAGGGTGTGTGTTGGAAACAAAATAACCTGCACAACTATTTTTTACTGTATTGCTGTTGTTTAGTGTCTTAAGTCGGTGCTGCTGCTGTTCAACTCCGTTTTGTTTTACAGCTTTATTTCATGTAAGATTTTATTTCTTATTGTGATGGCTGAACCTAATGTATGCAGATTTATTTTTGTTGATATTTTCTCACATCTGATGTTCTAGGCATAGACTTTGTTACAGAAAATTATGGAAACATTTGCAAAGCAATCTAATGACCTCTCTTATACCCACCATTCATTTTGCCATAAAGTTTAGTCCCTCCTGTTCTTTTCCTCACTCCCTACCCCCATATAATGTCTATGCATGTGTATATGTATATATCCACTCTATATGTGTGCAAACATGTACCTATAGATACAGTTGAAGTCCTTTGTATATCCATATGGATCTTATTTCTTCTTCTCCAGGAATAGCTACTTTCAAAATTGGCTTCTGTCATTTTGGGAGTGCTTCTTTTTATGCTGAGTGATCAGCAGCTGCTGTGCCATATTGGTACTTGCAAACCAACTAGGCTTTTGGCTGGGCTGTGACAAAACTGATGCTGTTAGTCAGAGAGTTAGTCCTGCCTTTCCCCTACAAGTCCATGTGGGCAATGTGAAGAAATGGTATCTCAAAGCCTTGTTAGTCTGTTAAACTATTCTTTTTTTTATTTTAAAAATTTTTTAAAAGATATTATTTATTTATTTTTAGAGAGGGAAGGGAGGGAGAAAGAGAGAGAGAGAGAAACATCAATGTGCGGTTGCTGGGGCCCATGTCCTGCAAGCCAGGCATGTGCTCTGACTGGGAATCGAACCTGCGATGCTTTGGTTCACAGCCTGCACTCAATCCACTGAACTACACCAGCCAGGGCCTGTTAAACTATTCTTTAAGTCATTAAAGAGAAACTCCTTTATTGAGAATCCGTGGCCTCTAATTTTTTTTGTTTTAACCAAGAATGGGTGGTTTCTCTGATATGCACTTCAATTACAACACTGCTCTTGTCTCTAAAACTAAGAAGTGCGAGAGCGGATGTTCCTCAGGCTTTTCACAGGGTTAGGGCAGAGGTCACCATAGGGAGGTCCGGGCACATTTTAAAGGGATCAGAATCATCTAAGGAGCCTTTTATTTATTTTGTTGCCACCTCCTTTGACTGAAGTATTGGTAGGGAATCTACTCAACTTTGGCGATTTTCGAAAGCATGTAAACCACGGCAGTTCTTAAACTTGGTGATCTCAGGAGCCCTCACACTCTTAAATGTTATTGAGGACCACAAGAGCATTTGTTCATGTGGGTTATATTTATTGATGTTTTTCATATGAACAAATTAGTACTGAGAAAATTATAAATATTCATTCATTTAAAAATAACAGTAAACCTACTGTACCTTAACATATATAACATTTTTAAATAGAAAGTTTTTTAAAATAAAAACAAATTTACTGAGAAGAGAGATGGTTTTACATTTTCATTTTCTTCAGTGTCTATTTTAGTAGAAGACAGTGGGATTTTCACACCTACTTCTGGGTTATCTTTTGCATTGATCAATACATATTATGTGGCCTTTACACATGTGGGAGATATTAAACTGCAAGCTGCATATAACAAGTATTGTCAGAAGATGGTTTTGACAGATTTCTCTAATGTCATCAAGTATAAGAAATAGTTCTTTAAAATGAGATACATGTTAAAGCTAAAATTTTATGTCATGTGATAATTTGAAGAAATATTTAAGTGGAAGTGATTTGATAAAAGCTTATTCCCCAAATGTGTGTTCCTTTCACCAATCTCTTATTCGTTGTCAGAAATAAGTATATCAATCATTCTGTAGTTGTTGTTGCTGCAGTCTTTATCTAAATCAAATGAGTAGAGGGAACAAAATACTCCTTAGTTTGAGACCAAGGATTCTCTTTCCCTCCTTTTTAATGTTCCTTTTAGCTTTTTAATTTGTTGTGATTTTTTAAAAATATAACCAGTGTGGTATTAGTCCAACATTTGTCTTTAGACTCATGGTTTAGTTATTATGTACTATAAAATATTTATTAAATATTACTCATGTGGTAACATCTATTTCCTTCTATGAAGCATCAAAATTTTGAAGAACAAATGCAAGGCATGAAGACCCAGCTAATTCAACTAAGTACCTTACTTCGCTTGCTGGACAGTGGATTTTGCAATTACTTAGGTAAGGTTAGTGAATCAGAGATATACCCAGCCAAGTGTAGGGTAGTACACAGACAAAATGTAAGTGATTCATTTAAAGACATATATACTGTACTGCTGTTGCCTGGGTTCCTCTGAGGAATAAAAGTGTGGAACCAAAGTATCTTTGTGTAATTATGTCTTAAAACAGTTTATTTATAAAATTAATTATTTGTTATTGTTTGGTTTGTTTTCTTTTAAAAAACTTAGTCTGCAAATTGAATTGTTTCCTTGAATTACAAGACAGTTAACTTTATAGGGCTTTTAATAGCCTAAGATGCATAGAAAAGTTTGAGTTTGAATAGGTCACTGTATTCTGAGATAATTAGCATAAGAGTAAGCCATATATATTTTTTTTCTTCTGTGTAGAATCTCAGGACTCTGGATACCTTTATTTTTGCTTCAGATGGCTTTTAATCAGATTTAAAAGGGAATTTAGTTTTCTAGATATTCTTCGATTATGGGAGGTAAGTTCTTAAATTATTCAAATGTAATATTGATTATGGTAAACATCTATTCTGTAGACTATAAATGGATTGTAGTAGTCTAACTGAAATTTCTAAAGCAAGTATGTTCAAAATTCAGATAGTTTGTTATCTCTCCTTAAAATTAATAATTTGCCGTGGCTAGTGTAGCTCAGTGGATTGAGTGCCAGCCTGCAAACCAAAGGGTCGCTGGTTTGATTCCCAGTCAGGGCAAATGCCTGGGTTGCAGGCCACGTCCCCAGTGGGGTTCATGTGAGAAGCAACCACACACTGATGTTTTTCTGCCCCTCTTTCTCCCTCCCCTGCAATAATTAAATAAAATCTTCAAGAAAAATCAAAATTAATGGTCTTGAACTGAATATCTGGTCTTTGAAGCCTTTTTCTGGAAACCATAATTCTTATGAGAGATTTGGGGCCATTTGGTTGCCTAGAACCAATTCTCTAGACCATTTGTGTCTGTTCTTTCCTAAGGAGACTTCCACATTTTGGTTTTTATTGTGTATAGTTTGACGGGTCAGTCCATTGAAGTGGCACTTTATTCATAGTGTCAGTTATTGGGATGGAGCTGACTTGTGTTTTGCTTTGTAGAAGAAATTTAAGGTGGAGCAAGATACTGAGAATAATGCAACACACTATCATCCATATTTAACATTTTGCCATATAACATTGCTGCCTCTGTTTGAAATTAGGTAAAATCCACATGTTCTTTTTTCCCCCCACATTTCATTTCATTGTCAATGTAATCCTTGAAATGGAAAGATAATTTTATACTCTACATTTTCCAGATGAGGAAACAGAAGTTTAAAGGAAAATTCACATGTTCTTGACCTGGAATTTTTTAAAGTTTATAGATTTTGTTAAATTAGTATCTCAACTTTTTTTAAAGGGTAAATTGAGAATATTATTACCACATAACTAGAATAATTCCCTAATCTGTGTTTACCAAATACATTGGGACTCTAAATGAAATCTTGGGGGTTAATTAAATCTCATTTAAACATTTAAAAATTGGATTAGTCTGAAAATTATACAACTTTATTCACTCCTGATAAAAGGAAGTAAAGACATTTCAGGCATGCTTTAATACTATGGTTATGTGGGTCCAGCAATAATTAGGACTGTTAACCAGGAGGAAATCGAGGCCTTAAATTTGAAGGCATTACTTAGGAAGAAGTGCAGCTGTTGATCAAACGTTTTATGCATTTGGGTATAAATTTTGGGTAGTTGATTCACATTTTATCATAATCAGGGATACTCTGACTTTTCTAATATGACGTTTAGGTCTGGACCTTTGTGGCTTAGTTGGTTGACTGTTGTCCTGCAAAGCGAAAGATTGCTAGTTTGATTCCTTTTTGGGACACATGCCTGGGTACAGGTTTGGTCCCCAGTTGGGGCTTGTACGAGTGGTAACCAGTGGGTGTTTCTTTCCCACGCTGATGTTACCCTCTCTCTCTCTCTCTCTATCTCTCTATCTCTCTCTCTCTTCCTCTTCCTCTTCCTTCCCCTTGCCCTAAAAAAATAAATAAAAAAGTAAATATAATAGTGATGTTTAAAATGTAGAGTTATCTCTGGGTGATTTTTATTCCATGCATTATGTAACTGAATCTTTTTTTATTTATAGGATTTAGCTTGAGACTGAGGGTGATTTAAAAATGAGAAACGTAATTTAAAGTTCAGAAAAATATTGAAAATGCCTCTAACCCTGACATCTTAAACTTAACCTCATTGCTGTGGCTCCTTAATTAATGCCATTTATCATATTGGATAGACTCGGTGATTTGTTTATTTTAGCTACCCAAGGAGCCACATTTGGACTTCATCAGATTCACATAATGTTAAGCTTGACATTAGTTACTTCATAGGTAACCTCATTTGCTAACTAGAAAACTGGTGGATCTACCAATCTAGGTAACTTCTGCTTTGCATAGAAGTCATTTAGAGTTCAGCATTGTATATATGAGAGAAATATTGTAGAATTCATATATTTCAATAAATGGTTGTTTTGTTTTATAGGTAATGTGGACTGAACTACCATGTAAAAATTTCCATCTTCTTCTCTGTTGTGCTATTCTGGAATCTGAAAAGCAGCAAATAATGGAAAAGCATTATGGCTTTAATGAAATACTTAAGGTCATTATTCCTTTAATTTAGATTTTAATATTTTGGCTCTTTTGTCTATTTGGTTGTACAGATACAGAGAACATTTTCTGGGAGCGTTATTGAATCCCTTGAGTAACTTCAGTTATATCAGTAACAGCACTAGGCCTGACTGAGAATGACAGCTTACCAAATACATATTGGCCAGTTGTTTTTACCTGGCTAATTAGGAAAAAAGAAAAATTGAACAAATGTTTTTTTATGTAGTTTAGTTTTCTAAAAAAACTATATTTTGCTTATAACTTTGAGGTGGTAGACTTGAAATTGCTGCTAGATTTAATGTTCCTTAAGCTTATATTTTAGCTTTAAAACATGAAGTGATCTAAGAGGGGCTAAGGAAAGATACATTGAATTTTCTGTTTATTTGTAGTGTGTGAATATTTTCATTTTAATGATTTTATTTGCAGTGAAATATAATATAGTAGAATATAGTAGTGCTTTTAATTTTGATTATCATTTTATTTTATTGATTCATTTTAGCATATCAATGAATTATCCATGAAAATTGATGTGGAAGATATACTATGCAAGGCAGAAGCAATTTCTCTACAGATGGTAAAATGCAAGGTATACAGTATTTTAAATAATTGCAAGATTTTTTGTTTGTATGTTTTTGGTGGGTTGAAGTCAGGAAAGAATTTTTCTTAGAAGTAATATTAATGGCAGTTTTAGCAAGTTGAAGCCAGACACAAAGCATTGGCTAGCATTTTGTTTATCATAGATTTATAGCACATAATTGAAAAGTTGATTAATTATGCTAGGCACAGTGGCAAAAGTAATGGAAACATTTCTGTAACAACCAACGAGGCTGTGGAATTTAACTAGCAGTGGTCTTTGTGTCATTTGTTCATGGTTCCAAATACTTATTTTGGTTCAGTTCTATAAACACTTATTTGGTAGCTATTCTGTTCAAAACATGTCAGTAATACCTTTTATTTTTAAGGAACCTTTGTTTATTGAGGGGAAAGGACCGTGTAAGTAAGACATTGCAAAAATAATTAGAATTAAATAAATGCTAAATATTAGTAAACTGTATATATATTTGTGGGAGTGGTAGGGTGGGTTGGAGAGTGATTACATTAAAAAAAGAAGATCAGGGAATGACTTAGTGAAAAAAGTGATTAGGATTTCATTTGGAGTGGAGAAGGAAGGTTTGAGAGGGTACATAACAGTTACACTGTTAGAACCAATGTTTGGATTCTGGAATCAGTATAGTCTTCATTAGAAGTGATACTTTGTCATTAATTTCCTTCTGTAGTGAATAATGGTTCTGTGTTTGATTTTTCATATTCAGGAATTGCCACAAGCAGTTTGTGAGATCCTGGGGCTTCAGGGCAGTGAAGTTACAACTCCAGATTCGGACATTGGCGAAGATGAAAATGTGGGCAGGGCTAGTTGTCCCCCATCTGCATTTCAGAGTACCTCCTTGCCTGTACTGGCTGCCAGTGGAGCCAGAGATGACAGCCCACCACAGATACCAGTGTCCCCCAGTGTTAGCAGATCAACACCTGCATGATCCTTCTTGTTGTTTAATTTTTGAAGAGACACTTTGTTGCAACTTTTTTTCCAGTACTTGAAAGGCGGAAATTGAAAATCTTGGTAATGATCATGCTTTAAAGTTTATGGAAAGAAAGTGTACTGATGTTCTTGCATTAAAGCTTTACAAAGATTTACACTAATTATTTTTGTAGTTACTTCTACCAAATAGCCTTTCTTTTTCAATAACATTCCTTAGTATTTTTATAGCCGAGTACACTTTATTTTCTTGCTGATGAACTGGAATTGGATAAATATTACAAGTGGATGAGTTGGGAATTATGCACTTTGAAAACATTCACTTTGTTTACTCAGTTTAGTGGGTTTGGATTTGATTAAATTAAATGTTAAACCTTGCTATGGCATCCTAAGCTGAGAAGTAGATTGCTACCCAGTAACAAAACAAAATAATGTGTTTTTCTCCATTGTTTACAACAGTACTCAATGTACTCAACAGTACTCAGCTTAAATATTTATGCTGGTTGAATGTGATTTAAATTGGACATTTTCATCAATGCAATTTAATGTGTAAAGAGCTATTTCAACCATAATAAGTGGATTGGCAGTATATTTTTTACATTGAACTTTTCTTCTCTTGTATGTAAAGACTGTATAAGTACTTATTTATGAGTATAAGAAAGGATAGGCATATTTTCTTTAACTGAATAAACTTGACTATTGATTTATATAACCTGATTTGACAAAATTAATATAGCTTCAGTATAAGATCTTTTTCAAAACTATTTTCTTAACCAAGCATTTATTTCATGGAACTACATTCAACCCTTTACATGGTGTAATTTTGAAATTAATTGCTTGTATCCTCACTTTACTAATAATGTTTATTATCTTTCCTAATAATGTATTAACTAATCAGGTCTTTAAATTTTTATAAAATACTCTGCAAAAAGCTTGTCAAAAATTTCAGTATACTATCACAAGTCTCAAGATAGTGTTCTTTTGTATATGAACAAAACTGTTGTTTTTACCATGCAGTGTTGCATGATTTTAAGTTATGTGGAATTAGCATAACTGATTCCATTTTAATTGTAATTTGTTAATTCCTGTACATATCATTAAAATAAATTTGAAATTAAAGTAGTGGTTTCAGTTAAATTACACCTACATGTAGTCTGCTAGTTCTTCACTAGGAGAAAAAAATTTCAAGACGGGCCCAGTAAATTTCATATTTTTATGTGATTGAAACAGTTGTTTGAATGAGTTGTGGAAAGAGGAAAGAAAAATGACTCTTTTTATAACTGAAAAAGTGTTCATTGGCATGAAATATTGGGCATAGTATTGCCATGCAGGATCTAATTATGTGACACAGTGAAGCAACTTTCTACAATTGATGTTAATATAAAAGGTGACGCAGTTCTAAAATGGTCTAATAGATACATCCCCCTAGAAAGCTAAGGAAACAAACGAGATTTTTTTCCTACTTAGGCATTGACTGACAATCATGACAGTAGAACCATTAGATGTTGGTTTTTAATATCATGTGTGTTATCTTTCATCAGTTAATAATGAGTAAGCTTATTCAGAAAAAAGAAGTAAACTGATCAAAAACTCAGCATCTCCAGCCTTTCATTTCCTGCTGTTCAGGAAATTGCTTAGAACATCTTGATGTCCTTCTTGTTCGTCCTAGACAGGGCTTTTTGGATGTCTGTTCCCACTACATAATGGGACACCTACTTCAGAGTTTTAAAAAATCTTAATGTATTTAATACGTTGAACTTCTGTCAAGTTCTCTTATAAAACTACTTTAAAACATTTTTACTAAACCACCCAAATTTATATGTAGCACATTTTTTGATATGGAAGTGATAATACAGTATAGTGCTAGGTATTTTTGTTAAAGTATAGTTGACATTCAATATTTTATTAGTTTCAGGAGTACAACATAGTGCTTTAACACTTACATACCTTACAAAATTATCTCAATAAGTCTAGTAACCACCTGTGACTATACAAAGTTATTATGATCTTATAGACTATATTTCCCATGCTATGCATTACCTCCCTGTGACTTACAACCAGAAGTTTTTTCCTCTTAAGCCCCTTCACCTTTGTGGCCTTTCCCTCTGTCCCCCTCCCCTCTGGCAACCATCAGTTTGTTCTCTTATCTATGAGTCTGTTTTGTTTGTTTTTTATATTCCATAGGTTAAGTGAAATCATACTGTATTTGTTCTTCATTGTCTGACTTATTTCACATAGTATAATACCCTTTGGGTTCACCCTTGTCACAAATGGCAATATTTCATTGTTTTTTATGGCTAATATTCCATTGTGTGTATACATATATGTATATGAGTATATATATATTTTTACACATATATGTAATACATTTTTATTTGCAAATCTATCAGTGAACACCTAGGTTACTTCCATACCTTAACTATTGCAAATAACGCTGCATTGAACATAGGGGTGCATATATCTTTTTGAATTAGTATTACTGTTTTCTTTGGGCGAATACCTAGAAGTGACATTGCTGGGTCATATGGTAGGCCTATTTTTAATTTTTTGAGGATACTCTATACTGTTCTTTAAAATGGCTGCACCAATTTGCAATCCCACCAACAGTGTATGAGGGTTCCCTTTTCTCCACATCATTGCCAACTTTCGTTATTTGTTTTGTTTGAAAATAGTGGATCTGACAGGTGTTAGGTGGTATCTTATTATGGTGTTGATTTGCATTTCCTTGATGATTAGTAATGTCCAGCATCTTTTCATGTGTCTGTTGGCCATCTATATGTCCTTGAGAGAAATGACTATTGAGATCTGTCCACTTTTTAATTGGGCTTTTTTTTTTTTTTGATGTTGAGTTGTATGAGATCTCCACATATTTTGGATATTAGCCCCTTATCAGACATGTCATTAGCAAATACCTTCTCCCATTTGGTGGGTTGTGTTTTTCTTTTGTTGATGGTTTCTTTCACCCTGCAAAAGATTTTAGTTTGATATAATCCTGTTTGTTTCTGCTTTTGTTGTCCTTGCATGAAGAGAATGCTAGCTAGATAAAGTCTTAGAGTCCTCAAAATCCAGTTAGCAAATACTATGTAAACTTGACCTATTGAGATTGCTGAAATAGATAATTCATCTAACTTTGTTAGTCTCACTTTTTAAAGATTGTTTTCCAGTTTTCACAAGATACTCTGTTCATACCTTAATATAACATGTTAAATATATGAGGTATTGTGTGATATTTAAAGTTGATAAAAATTCAAGTAATGACTAATTTAACTAAAAGGGCTTTTCATTTCTGATATGAGTCTTTAGGAAACCTTTTTGCATTTAAGGACATCTCCATTTTGATTGTTTCCTGTGGCCAGGATTCCTCATCTCTGTCTGTTAGGAACTTGAATCTTGATGATGTCTGAATTTTTTTAAGTAAGGAAAACATTCTTTGGGGATAGATAGTGATTTTGGCTGAACTTGATTTTCCAAGGGTTTTTGTGGATGTGAAGAAGTTTTCATGGGAAGTTCATGTAATTATGCCCATTATTAAATATAGTTTGTATAAAGTAACTCAAAATGTTTATTGAAGAACCTAGTATTTCACCTGACTTGCGGGCAACTATATAACAAGGTAATGTCTTTGTAGCTCGAATTCCTTTATTTGGGGTTTTTGGAAGGTGTGTCAACCTCTTACTATATTTGAAGTCTTGTGTGTATACATGTGTGTTTGGGTGGGGGGGAAGGTCATATCATTTCTTAAAAGATTCTCTAATTTTCCTCAAAGTAGAGAACCATTGTTACAAATTATTTAATGTGAGAATAATTATTACTCATGGTCATGACTGTGTGCTAAGCCTTCATTAATTAAATATCTTCAGAGGGCCAAATTCTTGGTCTGTATTACCAAAATTCATGTCCACGCTTATACTTCAGACCTATGGAATCTCAATCTTTGGAAGTCAGGTCAAGGAATCTGTATTTTAATAGGCATCCAAGTGGTTCTGAGCCTCCTGAAGTTAGAGAACTACCGTATATATTTTATCTCCTTAGGTTAACGTCGTGACTGTGGTCAGGTACACTGGTCCCTACATTTTTAAAAAGTGGTTTCTTGATTTTAATGTGGGGGTGTGCACCCTGTGGCTTAGGATGGCTGTGCATGCAGCCCAACACAAAATTGGAAATTTACTGAAAACATGAGATTTTTTTTGTGTGTGTGATTACGTGTTACGTATTACATGCATGTGTTACCTGTATGTAATGTGTGACCCAAGACAACTCTTCCAGTGTGGCTCAGGGACACCAAAAGGTTGGACACCCCTATAAGGTGTATTTTTCCTAGTTCTGGTCATTATTTTTGGTTAAAAATGATGCCATCATCCTAACACATTATTTTATGTAGATTCCCTTCTTCATTCTTACATTTTGAAGATGAACTTTCAATGTCACTTCTAAACATGAAATGATTAAATTTGAATGAATCTGAAAAGTTTTCTTCAGTACCTCATGTCATTACCAAGTACTAAAATAACTGCTTTTATTGTGGATATGCTGCTGTTTGAACAATGTAATGTATTTGGTCTGTTGTCCCCTCAGGTCCTTATAACGTGGGGATTTTCATTTGCAGATTTTTGAGGATTGTCTGATTACAAATGTTTTTGGCCGTGTTTTGTAATTAGACTCCTCTCTTTCAGGCTATCCATCTTGCCATAGAGAAAAATGGTGTGTTGCCCTTAGATGCAAAAGTAGGGTTGGTTAGGGCAGTTAAGCTAGGCATACTTGTCTACTCCTTGAATATCCAAAGCACTCTGAGAGCCTGTGGGAAATTACACTGTTTATGAAGTCGCTGTAACCAAAACAAAATTGATAAGGCCTCCAGTCCAGATGGCAGCATAGGTAAACACAGCTCACTTCCTCACCCGTGTGAAAATTACAACTAAAATGTAGAATAGCCATCACGCAGAACCATCAGAAACTGAGTTGAATGAAGTCTGACAACTATGGAATTAGAGAAACCACATCCATCCTGCCTGGGAGGAGGGGAGGAGACATGGAGCAGGCTGGTCCCACATCCGTGTGTAGTGGGTAAAAATTCGGGAGGGATATTTCGGCAGTGCAGAGTCCCAGCTAAACAACAGGTGCTTCAGCACAGGGGTCGGTTCCAGTGCCACGAAGATAAGTCCCTATAACTCATGGTGGCAAAAACCAACAGGTATTGAGTTGGCACAACTGCTGGAGTCCCAAGCAGTTCCTCATAAAGAATCTGCACAGAAACTTAAATTCACTCTGAGCTCTGGCACTAGTGACATACATGGAGAAAGTGAAGTGTCTGGTATCAAGTGGAGCCGAGGGACAGCTTTCTCCCAGACAGAAAGGCAGATGCCATTGTTCCTTTTCTGAGCCTTACCCCCATAGAGCCACAGAGCCAGTAGGCCAGTGCCGTATCTGAGGCTCCATCAACCTGGCTAACACTGTTTGACCCTGGAGATCCCCTGTGTGTTGCAACCCTTCAAGGCCAGACAGGTTCCGGGATTCAGGCAGACGGAAGAAAAGTTGCAGAGCTGTGGGTATGCTTGATGTACCTTTAATCCAGGTTGGACGATCCATGCATGCTGCAAGCCATGCATTCCCCAGTGGGAAGCCCCTACCTCCCTTTTATACTAAATACAAACAAAGCCAGCAGGGAGCCAAAATATTGTGTAACAGCATGATTTTCTGCATGCAGACCCACTCAGTATTATGGGAATATCGTACCCAGACACCAGGTTATGAGAACACAGCTTATCATAGTTCCTTAGACATCTGGGTGAGGGAGCCAGACTTGACTTTGTTTACCCTACACCCTGAGGCTCCTGAGACTACCTGGAAAACCCCTGGGACTCCTTCACACCCAACTAATGGGCCTACCCAAGCTGTAAACAGAGACTTCTTCCATATGAATGGCTGGTCTTGGCTCATGCTTCACAACTTCCTAAATCCTATCAAATAAGCAACAGCTGGCCTCTGTGATCCCTCAGCCCCTGTACCTCTTGCTAAGTGGCTCCAGGCAGAGCACTAGCAACAGCCAGCCTAGATTCACAGCTTGGCTTTCATGGGAATCTCTAATCCCAGAACACATAGCCATCTCAGGTTGCTTTGTAGCTCAAGCAGGGTGGCCTGGGAAAAACAGGTGGAGGCTAACCTTGGCCTGCACCACCTGGGAAACGCCAGTGCCTGAGCACCGAGTAGACAGCCACAGACCCCACTGGAGCACCACCTTCCTGCCCCTGCACAGTTGATCCTCCACAGAGGGCAGAGGTTGGTGGTCAGTGGTCACAGTCCCTGTAGCTGACTAGCTTCCCATTGACCTGCTAACATCAAACACACCTCAACTATAAGAGGAAGGTGTACTCGGCCCACATGAAAGGCATACCTCAAGTACCCAGCTTGGGTGATACGGGAGGCTGTGCCACTGGGTGTTACAGGACACCTACAATGTTAGGCCACACTACCAAGACACAGAGTCAAAGCAGTTCTACCTGATACATAGAAACAGATGGGGGCTGCCAAAGTGAGGAGACAAAGAAACATGACCTAAATGAAAGATCAAAACTCCAGAAAAATAACTATACAAAATGGAGATAAGCAATCTATCAGATTCAGAGTCCCAAACACTGGTTATAAGGATGCTCAAGGAACTTAGTGAGGACCTCAACAGCATAAAGACTTAGTCAGAAATGAAGGGTTTACTAATTGAGATAAAGAACAACTTGAGAAACAACAGTAGAGTAGATGAAGCTGAGGATCAAATCAATTATTTGGAACATAAAAAAACAAGCAGAACAACAAGAAGAAAAAAATCCAAAAAAATGAGGGTAGTATAAGTAGTCTCTCAGACAACCTCAAGCACTCCAACATTTGCATCATAGGGGTAACAGTAAAATAAAGCAAGAAATTGGAAATCTATTTGAAAAAATAGTTAAAGAAAACTTTCCTAATTTGGTGAAGAAAATAGACATGCAAGCCCAAGAAGCACAGAGAGACCCAAACAAGATGGATGCAAAGAGGCCCACCCCAAGACACATCATAAAACGCTAAAGGTTAAAAAGATAAAGAGAGAATCTTAAGCAAGAGAAAAGCAGTTAGTTACCTGCAGGAGAATTCCCTAAGTCTGTCAGCTGATTTCTCAAAAGAAACTGCAGGCTAGAAAAGATTAGCAAGAAATACTCAAAGTCATAAAAAGCAGGGACCTATAGCCAAGAGTGCTCTACCCAGCAAAGCTATCATTTACAGTGAAAGAGCAGATAAAGAGCTTTCCAGAGAAGAAAAAACTTTAGAAGTTCATCATCACCAAACCATGCTTATATGAAGTGTAAAGTGGCTTATTTAAGAAAAAGAAGATCAAATTTGTGAACAATAAAATCACAAAAATAAATACCTGCCAACAACTGAATCTAAAAAACAAACTAAGCAAATGAAGAACAGAGACAGAACTATGAATACAGAGAGCGTTTTGATGTTTGCCAGGTGGGAAGGAGTTGTGAGGGAATGGGTGAAGAGGTGAGGGGATTAAGAAATACAAATAAGTAGATACAGATTAGCCCTGGGGATGTAAAGTACAGTACAGGAAATGGAGTAGCCAAAGAACTTATACACATGACCCATGGACATGAACAATGGTGTGGGGATTGCCTGAAGAAGGGGGGGATCCTGGGTGGAGGGGAGCAAAGGGGGAAATTTGGGGCAACTGTAATAGCATAATTAATGAAATATAATTTAAAATGTTATAATCAAAATCTCTTTTTCTAAGAATTACTGGGAATCAGAAATACCATGTTTGCCTAATGGTAGTTCAATACCTAAGGTTAGAATTAGAATGTAATAGGTCACTGTTACATATGCTTCTGTTTGTAACTATCTAACTAGTATATTGCTCCTCACATATCTCTCTCTGTGCAAGATAAGACAGAATGAAAAGAACAAATTCCAGGAAGCTTAGCTATGATCAATGAGCAGTTCAGTTCTGGTTCTGCTTTTCTAATTAAAAAGACTTATTAACCTCAGAGATGGGCTTTTGCTGTGACAGTCAATAACAGATGTTTTCCGACACCACACTAGTCTTATTGGAGATATAAGACCCAATGGGTTTGTAGACTGCTTTAAAAACAAATGCTGCTGTTCTTACATTGCTTAAGATGTGTAGCCTGGTTGTACAAGGGCCTAGAATCTCACTGATGGTGGGTCACAGGCTCACTTCGCAAAGCAAATTGCTCTCTGGCAGAGAAACCATTGAGGTACTTCTAAGTGTTCAGCAATTACACTGCAAGCTGGTGTTACTTTTGGATGCAATATGCATGATGCACCCAAAGGAAATTTTGGTCACGTGCTGTTTGTTACCTGAATCAACTGTTAAATGTGCCAAGTAGAGTATTTGCCAGCTAGGGAGTCATTAGCAGTTAATAGCATCTAAGCCAAATAGACAATGTAAAGATTTAAATTGTTCAGTTTTCTAAGGCAAATTGTTTAGGTACTTTTTGTACTCTTAATAGAGGTCATGGTATTATAGTACACAGATGCTTCCATACCCCCTTCTTCACCTTTCTCCCCTAAAAGGGCAAAATTCAAGATACACTCTCTTGTACATGTCAAGGTATAATGAAGGCCAGAAAACTGACCTTTGTTAAATTGCTCAATTTAAATTCAACTTCTGAGTAACTTTGGACAAATATTTATTCTTTTGATTTTCAGAGCTTTTAAGGATTCTATGTAAAGGCTAATGGACTTCCCAAAGGGGGAGAAACCAGTCTTACTGTTCTCACTAGCTTCTTTCACATCCTGTGAGCTAATAGTATTTTCCAAACCAGCCTTTAACCTTTTCTGTTTAGTATGACTTGTGCTGAAGTTTTGATTGGTGATGGTAGAGAGGAAAAGAATCCCTTTCACTGACATTTCATACCTAAATTAACAAAAGAAACCCTAGATTCATAAGCTACAACTTACATAATGGATGGGTTGGGCTTGGCAGAGACACGCCTTTTCTTAGGGAGGAAATTTAAGGAATAAAAATGCATGAACCGAGGCCCAGTGGATTGAATTCAGATGACAGAATCCTGGAGCCATTACTCAGCCTCAGCAGACTTCTTTTTCTTAAGCTATTCCATTGATCCAAACAGGATTACAAGGGAATCATTCAGATGTGAGAACCTACCTGCTCTCCTTTCAAAACACTTGTAAAAAAGAATATCCTTTACCACAATTTTTTTTGTTTGGTCATTCTCTAAATTTGATTTTGTAATATTTTTCACATGTCTGGGTTGCTGAATTTTTCATGTCTCCTCAACTCTGTAGTTCGGAATCAGAATAATAAGGTAAATTTAGAAGAGTGGAAGTTTATTTTGGGAGAGCTTCAAACAATTCATGCACATTTCTTAAGTTCAAGTCTTTAATCCATTTTGAGTTGATTTTTGTGTATTGTATAAGATAGTGGTCCAGTTTCACTGTTTTGCATGTGTGCGAGTCATGTGATAGCTTCCCGGGCAGTGACTCCATCCTGGGAAGGCATCGCCTGCGTCTAAGGGGTCCCTGTTAGCCTCTTTTCTAAGTTTTTCCTAAAGACTCTCACATTGTCTGAGAGTGTCACCGTAGATTTAAAAATATTATACATTCTTTGTTATGCTTTTAAAAATCTTAGAAGTTTTGCATGCTTTTTTATCCTTTTCTTGTTTATCTGCCATGACTAACTCAAAGTTTTTTGGTTACAATTCAGAGCTCCATACCTATGTAAACACAGATAACATGAATTGTGTCAATAATGTAGCTGAGTGAAATGCTCTGTGTCTCAGTCTCCATCTTGTTCAAGCCAGCTTTGTTCCCAAAGCCTTCAGGCTAACAGCCCTGACTTGGAGCTTGAGGTTTTACAAAAACAGTGCCTCCCATTTCCACTCCTTTCGACAGAAGAGAAGACTGAACTCCATACTTTCCTAAGATGGACTTGAGGAACTCCTGGACTCCCATTGGTGTCTTCTTGGTCAATAAACCTTACCTTACTCCAAGCTCTACTGTTCCTTTTGAGGCCTCAGGCACACAAACTTCAAACTGGTAACAAGAGGTGGCACTTCTGGAAAAATAGTAATGGTAACTGGTAATAACAACAGTAACCAGTAACAAGAGGTGGTACTTCTGGACCAAAAACCCCCCAAATTGTTTACTCAAGAGTTCGAGGGGGCAGAGGGTGGGTGTGTATGCTTAGATCACTTTATGCTCTATGTTCTTGGCACAGAGGGAGAGTTTATTCTATGAGCTCCGGGAATCAGATGTCGGGGGGAAAAATTCAGTCAGACTGATGGGATGGCTCATTTCAGAAAATGTCCACTGTAGTTACGAATGTGACACAGAAGAGGTAAGCTGTTTGGGTAAGGGCACAGGTTCTGGAGCCAGCTAGTCATGGGTTTGACTCAGGTGCTTCTTAGTTTTGTGCTCATAACCAATCTCCAAGCCCTCGGGTTCTTATCTGGAGGTGGGCATAATACCTACCCCAGCTGTGAGGAGTAAATGCAGTGAGTACAAATGCAGCGTATACTATGGGTCCTGGCAGGAAGCCCGAACACACGCTGTCATTACTGTTCGAAGGCGTCTGAGCAGACTGCCGCAGGCCAGCTTCCTTACCGTGAGAGCTCCGTGGTTGGTTTTTCCTCCCACCTCACGCCGTCCTACAGAAGCAAGAGGTGGTATTCCTTGGGGCACCGTTTGGTTTGTTTCCCTTGACTGAGGTGATTCTGATTGCAAATTGGAACTGTGTATTCTGGTTTGACCCGAGCTACTGCCTCACTGACCCCAAAATAAATCACTATCTTCTTTGTGCTTCAGTTTTATCCATCTCAAATTGGGCTTAAATATGCTGGTCTTTTATCAATCTCACAAAAGTTTTTATAAAAACAATGAAAACACTAGTATAAGATATATCATATTTTGCTTACTAATGAAGTCTGATCATTCTCAAGTCAACCCTCTTGGTCAATATGGCAAATAAAAAAATTAAAACAATTACAAGGTGTGTCTGCATTAAGCATTTTTAGCAGCATGGAAAAGCATAGTGACTATAGACAGTCTAACATTTAATCCCTTTACCTGGCTGGAGGCTAAATACCTGCTCTCAGCCTCCCGAGGTTTGAGAGTCTCAGAATCCACTGCATACGTTCATTTAATCACCCCTTTCTTGGGAAGATACCCCTATTCTCAACTCTGTGTGGTGCTTCTCAGTCCAGAGGCCCTCTATTTTACCCTTCCAGAGAATAATTTCCATTCGTCTGCCTGGGGGCAGGAAGGGAAGTGGTTTAACTACATAGAATACAGGAGGGAAATAAGGGTTTTTAACTGTACCCCTTAAGATAACAGCTTTATGAAGATATAATTTACATGCCATAAATTTACCCTTTAGGATATATAACTCAGTGGGTTTTAGTATATTCACAGAACTGTGCAACTAGCACCAATGTCTAATTGTATTTTCACCACCCTCAAAAGAAACTGGACCCATTAGTAGCCATCCTTTCCCCCTTCCCTTCAGCCTCTGGCAACCACTGATGTGCTATCTGTCTCTCTCCATCTCCATCTCCTTTTGTGTCTGCTGCTTTTTGCAACTACTAGACATTTCATATAAAAGGAATCATACAATATGTGGGGGGTGTGGTTTGTGACTGGCATTTTTCTCTTAGCATAATGTTGTCAAGTTCATTCACATTGTAACATATAGTATATTCCTTTATATTAATATTTATGTACATACCATATTTTCTCTTTCCATCAGTTGATGTTTGATGTGTTACCACTTTTGGCTATTAGGAATAATGCTGCTCCAAACATTCACACACAACTTTTTGTGTGGATGTATGTTTTCATTTTTCTAAGGTCTATATCTAACAGTGAAATTGCTGAGTCATATGATAACTCCAGGTTTAACTTTTTGAGGAATTGCCAAACATTCTTCCAAAATGACTACACTATTTTACATGGGAATGAAAGCACTGGGTCATAAGGTAACTTTATGGTTAACATTTTGAGGAACTACCAAACTTTTCTAAAGTGACTGTAGCATTTTTCTATCCCAATAACAATATATGAGGGTCCCATTTTTTTACTTCCTCCCAACACTTGTCTTTATTATTTTAGCATCCGAGTGGTTTTTGAAGTTGGTATCGTGTGTGTTTTGGTTTGCATTTCTCTAGTGACTAATGTTGAGCATCTTTTCATGTGCTTATTGGCCATATATTCTTTGGACAAATGTCTACTTAAATACTTTAAAAAACAGTTTATTTGTCTTTCTTTGTTACATTGTAAGAGTTTCTCATATATTCTAGATAATGTCTCCTATGAGATACATGATTTACAAATATTTTATCCCATCCTGTGGGTGGTTTTTTTTTATTTTCTTGACGGTGCCCTTTGAAGCACAAACGTTTTTAATTTTGTTGAAATCCTACTTATCTATTTTTAATTTGGTTGCTTATACGTTTGGTGTCACATCTAAGAAACAGTCACCTAATTCAAAATCACAAAAATACCCTCCTATATTTTCTTTTAAGAGTTCTATAGTTTTATCTCTTACATTTAGGTCAATGACCCATTTTGAGTTAATTTTTGCATAGAAGTTCAACTTCATTATTTTCCATGTGGATATACAAGGTTACTCAGCAACATTTGTTAGAAATATTATTCTTTCTCCATTGAATTGACTTAGCATTTTTATTGAAAATATATTGATCATAAGGGTAAGATGTAGTTCTGAACTCTAAATTCTATTTCATTTATCAATATGTCTGTCCTTTTGCAGTACTATAGTGTTTTGATTATTGTAAATTTTTGGCTAAGTTTTGAAATTATTTAACTGTTTCTTAAACAGACTTTGAAATGCTCTTTTCCAGCCTTCTTCATTTACCCCAACTTCTATATGTATTTGAGTCTTTAGGGGTTTTACAGTATAAATTGAGGTGCTTCTCAGTCTTTTTCATTATTAGCTTAAGATTCAGTATTTATTTACTATTATTTTTTAAATATATTTTATTGATTATGCTATTATAGTTGTCCCATTTCCCCCCTTTATTCCCCTCCACCCTGTACACCCTCTCCCACCCACATTCCCCACTTATGTCCATGTGTCATACTTGTAACTTCTTTAGCTTCTACATTTCCCGTACTATTCTTGCCTTCCTCCTGTCTATTTTCTACCTACCATCTATGCTACTTATTCTCTGTACCTTTCCCCCTCTCTCCTCCTCCCACTCCCCTGTTGCTAACCCTCCATGTGATACCCATTTCTGTGGTTCTGTTCCTGTTCTACTTGTTTGCTTAGTTTGTTTTTTGTTTTGCTTTAGGTGTGGTTGTTAATAATTGTGAATTTGCTGTCATTTTACTATACATGTTTTTTTATCTTCTTTTTCTTAGATAAGTCCCTTTAACATTTCATATAATAAGGGCTTGGTGCTGATGAACTCCTTTAACTTGACCTTATCTGAGAAACACCTTATCTGCCCTTCCATTCTAAATGAAAGCTTTGCTGAATCGAGCAATCTTGGATGTAGGTCCTTGCCTTTCATGACTTGGAATACTTCTTTCCAGCCCCTTCTTGCCTGCAAGGTCTCTCTTGAGAAATCAGCTGACAGTCTGATGGGAACTTCTTTGTAGGTTGCTATCTCCTTATCTCTTTCTGCTCCTAGGATTCTCTCCTTCATTTTAATCTTGGGTAATGTAATTATGATGTGCCTTGGTGTGTTCCTCCTTGAGTCCAACTTCTTTGGGACTCTCTGAGCTTCCTGAACTTCTTGTAAGTCTATTTCCATTGACAGATTGGGGAAGTTCTCCTTTATTATTTGTTTAAATAATTTTTCCACTTGTTGCTCTTCCTCTTCCCCTTCTGGTACCCCTATAATTCAGATGTTGGAACATTTAAAGATGTCCTGGAGGTTCCTAAGTCTCTCCTCATTTTTTTTTGAATTCTTATTTCTTCATTCTTTTCTGTTTGATTGTTTCTTCCTTCTGGTCCACTCCACTGATTTGAGTCCCAGTTTTCTTCCCATCATTATTGGTTCCCTGTGCATTTTCCTTCATTTCACTTAGCATAGCCTTCATTTTTTCATCTAATTTGTGACCAAATTCAACCAATTCTGTGAGCATCCTGATCACCAGTGCTTTGAACTGTGCATCTGATA